>JAOVVA010000037.1:34221703-34234104 GCA_028565275.1 Leiocassis micropogon
ACAGGGGGCAAAAGCAAAGAGACACACAGGGGGCAAAAGCAAAGAGACACACAGGGGGCAAAAGCAAAGAGACACACAGGGGGCAAAAGCAAAGAGACACACTGGGGCAAAAGCAAAGAGACACACAGGGGAGTATGAGCAAAGAAACATACAGGGGACAACAACAAAGAGACACACAGGGGCAAAAGCAAAGAGACACACAGGGACAAAAAAGAGACACATGGGGCAAAAGCAAAGAGACACATTGGGGCAAAAGCAAAGAGACACACAGGGGACAAACGCAAAGAGACACACAGGGGACAAACGCAAAGAGACACACGGGACAAAAGCAGAGACACAGGGGACAAAAGCAAAGAGACACACACGGACAAAAAAGAGACACACACGGACAAAAAAGAGACACATGGGGGCAAAAGCAAAGAGACAAACAGAGGACAAAAGCAAAGAGACAAACATAGACACATGGGAGTAAAAGCAAAAAGACATACGTGGGCAAAAGCAAAGAGACACTTTGGGGCAAAAGCAAAGAGACACACAGGGGGCAAAAGCAAAGAGACACACTGGGGCAAAAGCAAAGAGACACACAGGGACAAAAAAGAGACACATGGGGCAAAAGCAAAGAGACGCATTGGGGCAAAAGCAAAGAGACACACAGAGGACAAAAGCAAAGAGACACACAGGGGACAAAAGCAAAGAGACACACAGGGGACAAAAGCAAAGAGACACATGGGATAAAAGCAAAGAGACACACATGGACAAAAAAGAGACACACAGGGGGCAAAAGCAAAGAGACACACAGGGGACAAACGCAAAGAGACACACAGGGGACAAACGCAAAGAGACACACAGGGGACAAACGCAAAGAGACACACAGGGGAAAAACGCAGAAAGACACACAGGGGAAAAACGCAGAAAGACACACAGGGGACAAACGCAAAAAGACACACAGGAGACAAACGCAAAAAGACACACAGGAGACAAACGCAAAGACACACAAGGGCAAAAGCAAAGAGACACAAGGGCAAAAGCAAAGAGACACACAGGGGGTAAAAGCAAAAAGACACAGGGCAAAAGCAAAGAGACACACAAGGATAAATTAAAAAAAAAGACAAGGGGGTAAAAGCAAAGAGACACACGAGAGCAAAAGCAAAGTGACACAGGAGAATAAAAAATAAATAAAAAAGACACATTGGGGCAAAAGCAAAGAGACAAACGAGGCCAAAAGCGCAAAAGACAAAAGCAAAGAAATGAGGTCTAAAGCAAAGATGCAATGGTAAAAATAAGGGTGAAACTAAAGATACAGGGGCAAAACAAGAGACAGGAAAGCAATCCCACATTACTTCAGAGATCACAGAAGTGTTGCAGCTGCTGATGCTTAAAGACGTTGATTAGGTAATAAATCGACTTCCCACAGTAACTGTAGTTTTAACACGTCAGGAGCAAAAATGGCTGAAACTAAAACCTAAACCAGTCTGCTGCTTGTGATGGAATTTTTATTAATATAACAAAAGAAGTCACTTTTTGAGTGTTAGCTTATGTGCTAATCTTTACTTGTACATAGTAATAGTATAATAAAATAGTAATAGTAAGAATAATAATAATAGTATTGTAACATAGTAACTAATGCTCTGCTTAGTAACGACGCACGTTCAGACACTTAACCATACAGATTAAACAGCATTTTTAATCTAATCTTTTTTTTAATCTGCGATTATCATCCAGTTTGTATAAGAGAGTCATGTAAATGGGAATGGAAACACACACACACCTGAGGCAAACACACTGTTGATGTGTGGCTTTATATTTCTCCTTAATGAACTGCGCAACACACTTTATTATTTTCTGTCTCACAGCAATTCGTAGGCCTTGTTTAGACCGTAGGCAAATCTGATTTGTTTCACAAATCTGATCTTCAGGACCGACTGACTTTAGGACACTGGTTTATATGAACGCGATCAGATGGGATTCGGCTCCGGTTGCTATGGTAACGATGTCAGGGGCGTGGACATGCTGTAGCACAACTGTATGTTGTTTGATGTTAAATGCTGTTGACTTATAACAGCAGACACATAACAACGAGAACCTGAGAGATCACATCTCACCCTTCAGGTCGTATAATTCTCTAGTAGTTTTGAAAAATCTGGTTGAAATCCAATTCGACTGGGTTAGAGCGTCCAGACTGAGACGCATCTTTAGGGCTCTGATCTGATTTCAAGTCACTTCCAGATGTGGTTCAGATTGAATATGCAAAAAAAATAATAATAATAATAATCCGATTCAATGTGGGATTTTTTTTTCTTCCTCAGACTCTATGAAAACAACTCCAATCTAGATATCTACAGTAACCAAGGTTCTAGTCTCATATTAACCACAATCACCTCAGGTGTGCATCCTTGCCCACTTATCTGACTCTTGCTCCCTTTACTTGTAAGTGGTAAATTACTTTAAATAATTGTTGTATTTTATTTCTGCTACTTTTGCTTATCCTTGGTTTCAGATTTTTATTTCTCCTGTGTATCGGCAGGAAAGTTGATTAAAAGATGAGCATATTTTTGTACATTAGTCGTGGTTGTCTTTATTGTTAGGACATACCCAAACCAAACTTATCCTCATTTTAAAAGTTTGTAAACGCTAAATAAGAGCCACTGACTTATTACTGTCACACTCATGTTTATAGATCTACTCATTATTTACCCTAATCACTCACACTTTTGCACTGCTGTCACTTTAATTGCTGTAACTCAGTTGCACATCTCGATATACACTAGTCTGTCCACTGATGGTCATCCTCGTTCACCTGTATTTCCAACTAATCATCACATTCTTTATACATATAAATACATATATACACACACTGTATATCACACCATATTTAGTTTTTCTCTCTGTCATTTCTATAGAAACATGGATCATCTCCATGTTTTTTGGACCATACGCTCTACACGATTGACGAATTGCAATCCTGAGGACATACCTATTGTGTTACTATCCTTGCTACTGTTTGTTTGAAATTTCCCTCAGAATCAATAAAGTATCTACACTACATGAACAAAAGTATTCGCCCAAATCTGCAACGACATTGCAATTAAATTAAATAATTCACCTGACAGACTGTATCCAAATACATATACAGTAATTCAATATAGAGTCGGTCCCCCTTTTCCAGCTATAACAGCTTCCACTCTTCTTGGAAGGCTGTACACAAGATTTTGGAGTGTTTCTGTGGGAATTCGTGCTTTTCCATTCTGTAGAGCATTTATGATGAGGTCAGGCACTGATTCCTATCTCTATTCCAGTTCATCCCAAAGGTGCTCGATGGTGTTGAGGTCAGGGTTCTGTGTTCGGGCCAATCAGGTTCTTCCACACCGAATTCATCAAACCATGTCTTATTAGTTCTTACTTTGTAAGACCGTAATAAAAAAGGGCCTTCCCCAAACTGCTACTACAAAAGATTGTTAATTATTACTGAATTCAATAATGAACAGGTTTGGCCAAATATTTTTCCATATAGTCCATCCATCTATATATATCAAGGTTCAGGGTTTTTTAATTTGTCAACATCACCATACTGTATGTGCAGACAAAATCAAAATACCGTTTCTCTTCTCTCTCATCAAGTGTTTATACTGTCAATATAATATAGGAAGTTTGTGTAAAAATATCTATCTATCTATCTATCAAATAGATTACTGTACATTCATTCTGTATGTTATATTTACATTTAACACAGCAGTTAAAGCACTAAAGATATTTATAAAATAATCCCCCCCCCCCCATCACCCTGTGGATAATATTTTTTAAACATCGGATTAATAAAATACAATACTGTTAATGTATAATGTATAACATACTGTATAATGAATTATATCTCATCTTCACGTTAAGCTCTCTTGCTCTCAAAATCCTAACCTTCAACCTTAATCCTACCTTAAACCTTAAACCGGTGCGTCCTCATATTGAAGTGAAAGTGAAGGGTGTGCAAACTTTCGCACTGACTAAAAAATAAATGATGTGAAGTTTTATTAGTTTAAACAATACGGAATATTGTAGGTACCTTTAGAGACTGGACCTCACACTGACATGATGAGCTGGCCAGCTGATCCACAGGGTTAACCTGCACACACACACACACACACACCATCATCATCATCATCATCATGTCTCTTTCATTGATTTTCATTCGAAAGCATAGACAGCTTGCTGGTTATGTTAGAATGAGCCAGCTAGCAGGTTTGATATTTTATTCCATTGTATAAATGAATCAGTAAATAAGTTGTCATGGCAACACGCAGACAATAACTATAACCCAAGCTAGCAGCAGCTAATCAACCCACTGACAACAATAAGGCAAGCAAACAGCTAATATCGCGGGCTGAGATCCAAATCAGAGTGTGCTCCCTAACTAGGCGCCCTACAGATAGCGCAATGAAACAGCTCACGAGCGCGACCTAGTGAACTACATAACCCGCGAGAAGCCATTTGAGACAGAGTCGAGGACCTAATCACGGTTAAGAGACATAATAACAACATACATACACATTAGTGCAAAACTGACAGCGTTTACTGGATTGTATTTCAAGTACAATCATGACACGTATAATAATTATTATCTATCTATTTAATCAGGCCTGGATATGCATTTCGTTAGCTAAATCTGGCAGTAAGCTCTCATGTGTGTCGTTTGCTCGCTTACCGAAATAATTCACCCGACAGATTGCCGTTTTGTTTCCCCAAATCTGCGGAAGTACAGCGCACACATCAGATTTCATTATTAAACCCAGCCAGCTTTAAAAAAAAAAAAAAAAAAAAAAGTCCGTCCTATTCTAAGTGGGTAGGAAAGGAGAAAAAAAACGAGCAGAAACCATCGGCACACACACTTCCGGGTTTCGTTCTCCGTCTGCGCCTTCTTTTCCTCTTCAGATGTAGGATGTCTGCCCCCTACTGGCTGTTTACATGTATAGCACCGAATGTTCTCACGTTGTATCTTCTATACCACTTATTCTGTATACAGTCTGGAGCCTATCCCAGGAGACTTAGGGGCATGGGGCAGGGTACACTCTGAATGGGGTGCCAATATATTGTAGGACACACACACACATAATTAGGTATCCTAATCTGCATGTCTTTGGACTGTGGCAGGAAACCCACCAAGCATTGGGAGAACTTGCAAACTCCATGCACACAGACCCCAAGGAGGGAGTCGAACCTGGAACCTGAAAGTGTGAGGCAGTAGTGATAACCAATACGCCACCATCCCGCCATCACCAAATGTAATGAGTATTAAATATGTAATTAACTATTGCTTTACTAATAATTAAAATACCATTTCAAATGCATATATTTTTCACATATTTTGACTATTTGCATTGTTGTCACTTTATGCCACATATAAAACCGCACATCAAGTTTGTACTTTAGTAATTAACTTCATTTCATTTATTAGCCCCTGTGTGTATCAGTGTACTTACTGTGTATAGTGTCTTTCCTGTAACAAATGCACAGTGTTTTATGTTGGTCTGTACGTTGAGAGACACAAACAGTCAGAATCAAATTCAAAATCTAAATCTAAATCCAGATGTTTGGGGTTCCTATGATTGATCTTACAATTCACTCATTTAAGAGTAAGATTCATTTTAATTACTGTAAGTGACTGCTGTAAATAAAACAAGTGGTATTTTTATGTATTTGTTGTTCATAAACAAATAAAAACAACTTTTAAAAAACAAATAAAAAAACTTAAATAACTGCATTGAGTTTAGACTTGAGTTATGCCATAGTTGTAGTGTCATGTTCATAATTATTTCCAGAGGGGTTTTGATTAAAGTATTTTTTTATGTAAATGTACGGTATATACGGTAAATCTTTATTGAGCTTCAACCTACTTTGAAAGTGAGTGTGTGTGTGTGTGTGTGTGTGTGCATACATTTAAAAGTCAAATGATTTCTTTTGCCAAGCAAATGAGTGGCCTGAGGTTTCCACTGGAAACGTAAACTCTGTTCAGTAACATCCAAGAACAATAATTTAACTTTTCTGTTTGGTTCCAGTCAATTATTTAATCTAAACTTTATTTTTCAATCGAAGGGACTACATATACAGTACATACATAACAAAACTCCGGAATACCCGTAACAGAAAAAACATCTCATCAACAAGACATCACTTGTCGTATTAAATATCAAATAAACAAAACAAAACAAAAAAAAAGACACTTTAAAATGTCTAAATGTTTCTCCAGCCCGTGCTTAATCAACCGGTGTCTCGATATCGAGAGTACAGTAAGTGACGGTTTGGACAGGAGAAGATGGCACCGGTTTATTGAGACGCAGCATCTGCATCATTTTAGTCAAACCAGTAAAACAAGTAGCATAAAGTCAGTGTAAAATCATATTATGTTCACAGCCTCATCCTTACACTGTACATTGTAATGAAAATGTTTTACAGTTCGACTCCAGACAGTGATCAGTGCCAGACCTGCTGAGCCTGAGAGGGTGGTTTGATCAGATACAGGCAGAACTGGTCAAACTGGTAAATCATCATCTTAGGCAAGAGGTTTTTAAGGAAATAACACCAAGAGTAAAATTATTAAATAATAATAATCAAAAAAAGCTCAACCTGTGTGTTTGGCTGCTGGTAGCTTGATTGTGTGTGTGTGTGTGTGTGTGTGTGTGTGTGATACATTTATTCATTTATATTTAAAACCCTGTACTTATTCCATATACAGTAAAGAGTAAAGGAAGCCTGTAGTCTATCCCAGGAAACTTCCAGCACAAGACCAGGACGCCAGTCTATGGCAGGGCACACACACTCACACACACTCTTTCACAATGTCTTTGGAATGTGGTAGGAAACCTGAGTAACCAGGGAAAACACACCAAACGCATGCGAACTCCACACACACGTACAGCTCTGAAAAGCACAATTAGTTTAGAGTTAGTTTTTTTCCTTCCAGGTGCATGTGTTAAATGGTTGAGCAGTTTTGTTTCATTTTTTTTGTGGACTGCTGCCAATATTTCTCCAAATATAACTATTGTTCTTTAGAGTGTATATTTAAAAGGGGATGACATCATCACGACACATCAAAATAACCCAAAATTATGCAGTATTTGCAGAGCTTTAATAACTGAAATAAAACAAAATGGAAATAATTTATAAACAAATTCTGTTAATGCTTTGGATAAATAACATTTTTTAAAATTAATTTTTCATTCATATTTTGCTTTGAACAAAAAAAAGTTGAATATCAAATCGAGATGTTTATAAAATGGTGATATTTACAAAGAGTAACACAATTAGAAAAATTTAAACCTTATTGTCCAATTCAGTCGAGTAATAAAAAGCTTGAACCTGTGTGTTTGGGCAGGTGGTTTGTGTGTGTGTGCAATACAGACGGGGAAACGCTGATACAGATCAAAATATTCTTATATGGCAATCAAATGTATGACTCTAAAATTTTTGAAATAAAATGTTCATTTATGAAGTTGTGGTACGTACAAATTTGCAATACACGTGGAATCTGCACCTAGGAATCGTCATCATATCGTATCAGCCGATCCTAAAAATTCATAAATAACATACTTTTATTTACAGGTTCATACCTGTACATTCCACTTGGTGGCGCTACCGAGCTATAACTCAACCCTTAGGCAGCTCTCAACCCTGGTGTTGGGGATCTCTTCCCAGCTCCCAGCACGCCTGATTTAACTAATCAGCTAATTAACAACCCTTTCTGAATTAAATTTGGTGTGAAATTGCAGAGAAAACTTGAGAACTCGAGAACTCCGGCTGGAACTGACCTGAAGAAATCTGAAACCCGGGGACACACAGTTAATGATAAATCAATAATATGACAGGATGTTTAAGATGATGGTTGCTGGTTTGAAAGCAAGACGCATGCACATTTTTACGACAGCACACACACACTCACACACACACACACACACACACACACACACATTATCACCCATACCTAACTACATAAAGTCCTTAATTAGACACTGGGATCAATTAAACATTTCTTAGACATGCTTTTGGAAGGTTGGAGGAAACCGGAGAACCCTGAAAAAGGGGTAAGCATATGTGAAACCATCACTGTGAATCACAGAATCATGTTACTGGAACATGTCCCTTATGTCTCTTTGATGAAAATATACCAATATCTATGTCATTAATCTATTGTCTGCTCCCATCGTGGGGTCGCCACAGCCGAATACAACTTCATTTTATTCAATTTCATTTATGGCGTTTGGCAGACTTACATTTTTATCTCATTAAACATCTGAGCAGTTGGGGGTTAGGAGTCTTGCTCAAGGGCCCAACAGGGGCAACTCTGTGGTGCTGGGGTTTGTTCACTTTAACTACTGAGCTACCCATGCCCATCTTGGAATAGGTTTTATGCAGGACTTCCAGGTGCAACCCTCCTATTTTACCCGGGCTTGGGACCGGCACTGCATCCAGTGGCTTTTTGCATTAGAGCTGGGAATTGAACCCGGGCCTACTGTATATTTTACCCTCTATCCAATATCTATAAATATATCCTTCTGTCTTTCTCCCTCTCTCTCGCTCTCTCGCTCTGTCTTTCTCTCTGTCTTGTGAGGATTTACACACGATAAACCGCGGCCTGACAAGTGCTTGCCTTTTTTTCCCCTCCTCATGTTAAAAACATGCATTAGCAATCCGCTAAAGCAGATTAAAAGCTAAAGCGTTCTTTCTCAGCCTGCCACTCTCGATTACTCCAGGACGGACACTCAATCCGAACTCTAAACTGCTTCCCTGAACATATACAGTCAGTCGTAATATGGCACAAATCATTGCCGGTATGGACTTTATTCCATAATTCGTCACAGCATTAGGATTTTTAGAGATTAGCAAGAGTGACAGACCGGCGGAGGGGATGAGAGAGAATGTGTCACTTAGTCACAGTGATAATGATAATGATAACGATAACGATGATGCTGATGCCGATGATTCAGCTTTGGCACTTCCACCAGACGCAGCTGTCACCATCCATGACATACATTTGGTCTGGGAGATAATCGAGCATTCTGCTGATTTAATGCTCCACTCTGCATAATGCATTCCTCGAGCAGATACACGATCTTACACAATGTCCCTTCTGTATCACGTGATCACCGAGCATCCACTCTTAACCGTCTTACCATATAATAAACATGCTTCACATTTGCTTATGAATAATTTAGAGACGGCCGCATGTGGAAAGACGTCCTCTACATCACGCTGAGAAATCAATAGCTCAGCTTGTCACAGTCATCCGCTGGCGTTTAATTGCAGCCGTACAGTAGGAGCGACTTGCACTTTTAAAAATCACTGCAGTGGGAAGTAACGCTGTAGTCAAAGTGTAAGCAATGTGAAGCAGAGTGAGTGTTTGAGAGCTAGAAAGGATTTCAGTGCACAGGAAGTAGGGAGGACAGTGGACGATTCGAATTACTGATTACTTATTACTGTATACGATACACAGCCATGCAGAGCCATGCGCACTGTTGCCGTGGTGTATAAACATCAAACCTGCTGCAGACATCTGTGTACACACATTTAGACACTGAAAAAGTCTTTTGGACACTTTTAGAGACATATTGTTGAGACATATTCTTATTTATTTGTTGACAGAAATGAAACACCCACATCTAGTTTAGACACACGTCTAAAATGTCTAAAGCCTGTTCTAGACACAGACTAAACACCCAGAGATTGCTCTAGAAACAGACTAAACATTCAAAGCTTGTTCTAGACAGAGACTTAATATCGCAAGCTTGGTCTAGCCACAGACTAAACATCTAAAATTTGTTGGAGACACAGACTAAACACCCAAAGCTTGCTCTAGACCCAGAGTAAACATCTAATGCTTGCTCTAGACACAGATTAAAAATCGAAAACTTGTTCATGACACAGACTAAACATCTAATGCTTGTTCTAGAGCAGGGGTCTCCAAATCCAGTCCTGGAGGGCCAGTGTCCAACACAGTTTGGTGATTCTTCTTCTCAAACGCAGCTGATTTAACTAATCTGTTAATTACTAGGTTCAGTGGGTGTGTTTAGGTGTTGGTGAATTACAAACTGTGCTGGTCACTGGCCCTCCACGACTGGATTTGGAGACCCCTGTTCTAGACTAAGACTAGACATCCAAAGCTTGTTTTAGACACAGACTAAATACCTAAAGCCCTTTTCTAGACTAAGCCTACACACCCGAAACTTGTTCTAGACACAGACAAAGCATCTAAAGCTAGGTGGAGACACAGAATAAACAATATACACTGCCTGGCCAAAAAGAAAAAAGAAAGAAAAAAAAAACCACTCAGATTTGACCAAACAAATAGATTACAACTTATTTAACCCTAACTGATGTAGTGAGTAGCTTCTCCGGGTACAAGGACGGGCTGCCAGTCCATCACAGGGAACACAGGCACACACTCAATCACACACTATAAAAAGCAAAGTTGTCCACGCTGCATGTCTTTGAACTGTGGGAGGAAACCAGAGTAGCCAGAGGAAACCCCAAGAGCAGAAGAACATGTAAACTCCACACACACACACACACACACACACAGATTGATTGTTTTATTTCACACAAAAAATGCAATAATATAGTGCATGTGTGTGTGTGTGTGTCAATATGTACAATGCTTTAAGTATTCACTCCTATTGAACTTGGACGTATTTTGTTGGAAACCAGGAATTAAAGAACCAGGAATTAAACATTAATGTAAAACATTGGGTGGCTGCATAAGTATTGACCCCCCTCCATTTCCAGAGTAAAATCTTGCATCTTAGTCTTTTCTTTTAAAGCCTATCAAATGTACCAGAAATTGCCTCGAGTAGACAGAATCATGGTGGTGCCATATTAGTTTCATTCTTATAATGAAGTTAATGATTCCCTTGGGAATGTCCAAAGATATTTGTATAATAATGATATGTGGAATCTAGGAAATGGAATATTTGTCTATCTCTTTGGTCTTTATGATGGTGAATGTTTGTTCTCTACCAAACTCTAAGACCTTCCAGGAACATTAAGTCCACATGATGCTTTAATCGCACACACTGTGAAGTTCCATGTGGATGTACAATCACCGTGAGGATTTTATTCAAAGATCCATTTATCTGTCCATCCGTCCATCCATCCATCCATCCATCCATCCATCTACTGGACAAAACCAGATGTTGGTCTAAAATTAGCGCAGTGATTCAGAGAATGAATGATGCAATCAATCATGAATCACATGAACAAAAAGGTGTGCAGGACAAAAAGGTTTGACCATAACAGGTTATTCAGATTATTCTACAGTATATCCAATAACTCCTCTCTCTATTTTTGAGAATAATTATAGAACATGGAAGAGAAGTTCTCTATCCAATTACTAAGGTGAAAGTTTAAAGCATGATGAGAGAATATTTTTGCAATCAGTTTTAGATAAACTAAAGGGCAAAACATTTCCAGTTAAGCAAAACATCTGGTTAAAAGAAAGGAAATAAGAGGCAAACTTATTGAATAGAAATATGTACATTTACAAACTTGATTTATTGTAGCAACATATGTATTATATCAATGTGTTAAAGCTGTATAAGGCCATGTTAATGTTAAAGAGTGTGGCGTATGTTATTGGGAGGTGCCAATAATTATGGAGCTGAATGCAGAAAAAAATGCTTAAACGTAATAAATTTTTACATTAGGATTTAAACACGTGATTATGGCTTTTTTGCAGCTTTCGTAAAATATCACACACACACACAGACAGACAGACACACACACACACACACACACACACACACACACACTGGCTAGATCTAGTTCTGTTTTTCTGAAAAGATTTTGAAATATGAAGATATGGCAAGTTGCAATTTTTAGTTCGTCTACAGTTGCCCTTCTGCTGTCATGTGACCCATCGGGGATGAAACTGGAACAGAAGAGTTGGATCAAATGAATGCAGGAGGAAAGAGGAGAAGAGAGACAGAGGAGGAAGAGGAGAAGGCGATCCTGCGATTGTGACCATCTGTGTTCTCCGCATGCTACGAGTGAAGATGTGATCGGATTAGATCTTAACTGGAAAGCAGCAGATGCCGTTGCTCCTTAAGGATGATCAGGGTTTAGTAGGTAAAGCTCCCAATCCAAATGAGGAGGTTTATATAAAGCAAAAGTTACAGAGCTGGCTCGGCATCATGGCAACCACCAGACCATTCGTGGGAAACAATTACCAGGTGACTCCTTATAGGGCCTTGTACATGAGAACGTTCTACATAATGTCAATGTACACTCACCTAAACGATTATTAAGAACACCTGTTCAATTTCTCATTAATGCAATTATCTAATCAATCAATCACATGGCAGTTGCTTCAATGCATTTAGGGGTGTGGTCCTGGTCAAGACAATCTCCTGAACTCCAAACTGAAT
>JAOVVA010000037.1:34238610-34254541 GCA_028565275.1 Leiocassis micropogon
ATATATATATATATATATAAATTAATTAATATAAATGAATTTAAATAAATAAATAAAAACAGGGGGAAATATACCTCATTACTGTATTAATTGCCAATATGTATAAAAAGGGTCTTAAGGTGAGATTTAAAAATAGGAATTTTAGGTTTGTGTCATATTAAAATTAGTTTGATGATCTCAATCATTTAAGTGTGACAAATATGCTAAAATATAAACAATTAGGAAATAGTAGTAGTACTATAGTATTAGCAAATGCTTTTTCACGTATCTGTATATATACATATATTGGGAAAACAAATCATATAACAATACCTGAGAAGATTATAGGTCTGATCTCAAAGGGCATACAAAAACCCTGACATAGTCTTATAGTATATGCTATACTTTGATTAAGTGAGGAAGTAATGATGATACAGGATGTTTTAGGAAAATAATCAATTACAGGATGATGGGGTAGCAGTCATCACTGTGGGTTCGCACCTCCAGGGCCGAAGTTTCTGTTCTCGTCTCGATCTGTGTACATGTTCAACCCATGCTTGTTGGGTTTCCTCCGGGTGGTCCGGTTTCTTCCCACAGTCCAAAAGACACACAAACTGATACTTGGAAATTGCCTGCAGTGTGCGTGAGAGAGAGAGTGTGTGTGTCTGTGTGTTTGTGTGCCCTGTAATAGATTGCCACCCCATCCAGGGTGCATCCCGTCTCATGCGTCAAGGGAAAAGCAAGGGTCCCCTGTGACCCTGTAAAATGATAAGTGAGTGGATGGGGTGAAACCTAGTGTCTCCAGCCTGGAGTTGATTACTTTCACAAATCAGTCCAAGCCAAAGTGTTTGATTATTCCAATTTTCCAGAAATTAAATTTTTCATTTATTTTATATTTTATTTAAAAAATGTAATATTTTATATTATTATTAATTTATTAAACAATGACACACTATACTATGGGAAAGGTGGTTCAGTGGTTAACCTCACACCTCCAGGGTTGGGTGTTTCTGTGCATGGAGTTTGCATGTTTGGTGGGTTTCCTCCAGGTACTCCAGTTTCCCACACACACAGTCCAAGGAAATGTACAGTAGACATGATGGGGTGGGACACAGTGGTACTCCCCTGCCTTGTGCCCTGTGCTCCCTGAGATAACATCCAGGTATCCAGTGACTGAATGAAAATGAACAAATGAATGAACATTACACTGTATCCATACTTACAGTTAATATTAAAATGGATAATATGGGGTAGCAATGTCTGTACCGCATGATCCTGTATACAGGGTCACTGTCCCAGGAGAGTTAGGACATGAGGCGGGGTACACCCGGATGGCGTGCCAATCCATCGCAGAGCACACGCACCTCACATACTCACTTGCACACTATGGGCAATTTGGGAAACGCCATTTATCCTAGCCTGCATGTCTTGTGAGAGGAAACAGGAGTACCAAGAGGAAACCCACCAAGCACAGGGTGAACATACAAACTTCATGCACACAGATCCTGAGGAGGGAATCGAACACAGACCCTGGAGGTGCAAGGCGACAGTAATAACCACTACACCACCGTGCATTTTTTTTTTAAATAATAATGATCCTTTGCATAACTCAGCATTTAAATGTGCTTATAATACAACTGACTGGTGTTCCTAATGGGAAAATTATTATTGCAATTTTAACATTTTTGGTAATTTATATTCTGTAATGGTTAATATTAGCATAAACACAGACAAATAAAATTAAGCATTTCAAAACACTTCTTTTTAAAACTGTAATTTCTATTAAAATAAAAAATATATATAAAAAAAAAACACATAAAGCACAAATTTGATGCAGTGCACATTAAACGTACGTATCTCAATTTATTACGTCCCTTCTTTTCTTTTTTTCCCCTCTGATGCCTCACACACACACACACACACACACAGAGACACGACGCATGAACATGGTGCTGCTGCTCTGAAATATGCGCACACTCCCAACAGTTGTCGCTTTAACGCGGGGTGTTTGGCTGACGTGTACACCAACCAATCACCATGGGTGTGTAAACCCATTCTTTTCGATCAACCAATCAGCTTTTAGCATTCCAGGGTTATCATCTCGTGAACGCGAGATTGACTGGATGTGCCAGTGATGCGCGTCCACGTGAGGAGCTCGGGTATTTATTTAATGGAGAGCTGCTGTGGTGGAGTGAGCATCATCTCCAAAACAATAAGGAAATAACGAGAGCGTTATAGAAAGCAAGACCAAGCACAGGGGAGGTTTATATTATTTTAATAATTATTGCTGTTATTGCGCAGATTATTGCATTTCTACATGTTTTTGTCCATCAGAACAAAGAAGGATGTATACGTAAGAGGATGTTTTGGGGAGACGGTGAGGAGGATGGGTTGCGTGTTTTGATCCAGGGATTATTTATGATGATGATGGGAAATATTGAAGTTTTTTTGGTGATGGGAATTAACGCGTAATGCGTAAACGCGTAAACGCACTATAGGGCAGGGAAGGGTAGGGTAAGGTAGGGTAAGGTAGGCCACTGGCGCCGACTTTAATCTCTGAGGGCAAAAGTAAATCTGTTTAGAGATCCGTTGTCTCATCAGGACCGAGCAGGGGAGACATGTCTGGAGAGAAATTGCCCGTGACACGGGCGCTGAGTGGATTTGCGTGGCCGTGGCGCTGCCGTGGGAACTAAGCCCCAGCGCAGAGGAGGCGCACCCGACTTCTCACCTTTTCTCTCCACAATCATGGGCAAAGACGAGTGCAAGACCATGCTGGACGCTTTAAACAAGGTGACCGCGTGTTACAGGCACCTGGTGTCCGCTCTGGGCAGCACCTCGGACTCGCAAAACCTGCGCGAAGAGCTGAAAAAGACGCGCCGGAAAGCGCAGGAGCTGGCCGCGGCGAACCGGACCCGACTCACGGCGCTGCTCAAAGACAAGAGCATCAGCAACGACGACCGCGCCGAGTACGAGCGCCTCTGGGTGCTCTTCACCAGCAGCATGGAGATCCTCGAGGTGGACATGCGGAGGTCGCTGGAGATCGGGCAGGATTTCCCGCTCAAAGTGCCTACGCGTCATTTCATCCAAACCGGCATGACCGGCAGCACGGGCACGGTGGCGGCCCGAGCCATGAGCATGCAGAACATGAAGTACGACTCGGACCCTGGGATGATGGACACGGAAGATCTGAAAGACCTGGAGGCCGAGATCTCTCAGCTCGATCAGATGATGGAGGAGATGGAGATGAAGGTGCAGGTGGCACCGTGGGCGGTGGAGGCCAAGCAGGAAGCAGGAGCCGAACTCAAATCCACAGTCAGCGTGGGAAACTCATCCGTGGGGGTCATTTCCATCTGCGAAGAGGAACCCAAGGATGGGGGCGAAGGCGAAGCTGGTGTCATGAGGATCTTCGCAGGCATCATATTCACTGTGGTTTTACTCATCGCAGGCATTCTCGGATACCTGGTCGTCAATCTTTGAAGTGGGACCTTATCAGGACTGTGAGAAAAAAACAAACACCTGAAGGATTTATTTTAGTCTACATATCTACATATTCACCTGGCACTGTGTGTGTGTGTGTGTGTGTGTGTGTGTGTGTGTGTGTGTGGCTTGGACCTAAAAAACTGAAAAGCACATTCAGTAGCAGTGTTAAATGAATCAGAGGCTGACTGCTTTTGTGGTTATGTATAATGAACCTGTGGGCCAGAATCTAACTCAGTATTAATACACTGTACAAAAAAAAAGTTGTAAATTTTACAGTAAATTCTCCAGTAAACACCTGTAAGACATATTTAGAGTAAAGCACTGTGATGTCTTACGTAGTATCAAAGCCGTGGGTCTGTGATGTGTGTGCGATTTATAATTGACGCAGATGAGATTTGAGCATTCGACCTCCTAAACTGTAACTAAAGACTTAAACACTGAGCTTAGTTTATTTTTATTTATTTATTTTTTCACATGTATGTATTTATTGATTTTACATTATTTTATCTATTTTATTGGTTTTACATTATTTTATAAAACACAATATCTCCCCCTCCAACCACACACACATACACACATAACAACATCCTACTCTCAGCAACACAGAGAATCCCTGACAGAGATGACAGAGATCATGAAATTTAAAAAAGGGTGTCCAGATCTTGTAAAAGTCCTCACTTTTCCCTTTTGATAAGTTAGTCTTTCAAAAGCCAGGTTACAAGACATTTCCCTGATGCATTGACTTGGAGCAGGTCCTTGAATGTCTGAGCTTTCTTTAATTTAAATTAAATTGGTGGTACAAGTGGATGTCTTAATTGGCTGGTTTGGTAGTTCGGTGGTTAGGCTTTAAGGTTATATATATGAAGGTAGTGAGTGTGTTAAAATCTCTGAACTGTCAAGCTGTCATTGCTGGGACCTTTAGTAAGACTTTTTAGCCTTTTTAAATCCTGCATCAATTGTAAATTGCTTATTGCTTACAGTTTACATTAAATGTTACAGTAATTTTACTGGTCACCCTGCTGCTAGTAGCATTCTGTCAATTCTGCAGCCATTTTTTTAACAGTAAAGATTGATTATTAGATACATTTGGATGATGTAGTGGATTTACTGGTTGTGAATGAAATACCATAAAATCCATTACATCTCAGTTTGTGCAAAAGCACCATTCAGCTTATCGGGGCTCTTGAGGATTGTTGCAGTGATTTCATGTAACGCACCTTTGAGAAAGCATGGTTTTTGAGGGGTTTTTAAAGTTGGCTATACACTATCCTCCTCTCTATATGGTCAGTAGATTAGAATGTCCTTTTCTTTAGTTTTCTGGTTCAAGGGTGTCAAAGTCTAAGCCGTACTGTATGTGGCCAAGCTGGACCAAAAAACAGATTTATTTGAAATCCACACTGAATACACAAACAAATCGAACATACAGGGCTACTATATGATTGCTACTGTACTTAGAAGAATTGTGGGTTTACTATACTGTGTCTTGCATAACTTAGTGTTAAAACCATGGAACTGATTTGGACTTTATTGGCAATATCTTTCATTTTTAATTCACGTTTTTCAGCTAGCCTATACAAATATTTGATGTCTTTAGCACATTCTATTAGTATGAATTTATGACCCTGAGCTTATTGTTCAGCGTTGTCCCTTTAAAAAGAAACTCATTTTTTGGCTCTTTTTTATAAATCAATTGCACAGCAATTTTTAGTAACCTGATCAGTATAAAGCGATTTCTCATGAATTACATATTGTATAGATTACATGTTATTTTTTCTTTCTTTCTTTCTTTTATTTTTTTCTCTCCAAAATTTACAATGAAAGTTACTCATACAATTTAAGACATTTGTTTGTTAATTTGTTTATCTGAACAATTTTTAGCCAATCAATGTTTAAATTTTTTTAATGCAATTTAAGAAATGGACACTTGTTTTTAGCTGCTAATTCAACTTTAGGCATTTTTAACTGTTTAGATTTTTTGTTGTAAAATTGTACATTGCTTCTGACAATGCAGTAATGTCTTAAATCAGAAATCACTAAACACTCGTAAAGAGTTCCTCGGAACGGTCACAGCTTACTGGTGGTATCTTTGACACCCCTGCTCTAACCTTTGCCCCCTTTGGACACCACACATTAGTAATTTAATAGAACTACATTTCTACACCTAACAGATATCCCCTTAGGCTCAAACACAACTTTTCTATCTCTAGCGGTCTACTTTACAATTACACAGATTAACAGTGTTAGCCTATGCGTCTTTACTGGAGCCAGTATTTCAGACTTCTCATCGTGCCCACACATCATATCAATTTGTTAGTTGTGCCTCATTCCTACCGCAGGCCCCTTTAGGATGCACCACAGCTGTGATTTTAAGCATTTCACATTCTGCACACTGTAAAAGCAGCGACTGTATAGTGAAACTGTACATAATGAATATCAATGTCGAAATAGTGTACATACAATTGAATATATTTATATCAATAAATTATTTAAACAAATGTCTTGTCTGACAGTGTAATATATGCAGCATGTATGTGTGCGCTTTAAATTATTTTCTTTTTGTCTATTATGGACAGCCTAGTAGTTTTTTCTACTGTAGGTATACTCAGAGAAAGGTGGTGTCAAAAATGAACGGGGAATGACCTATTCTTATGTCTTAAAAATGTATGTGACTTCTATTTAACAGATTACTGATTACATGACTGGTTCGCTAGACATTAAATTCAACTAAATGCTAATAGTAAGCATAAGCAATTGTTCGTATAATTTGTGTTAATTTTAAACTTTGTAAGGTAAAGTTAATTTAATATATTTTAAAGTCTCAAGTTTCAGGACTTTATAACATTCTCAAAGATTTCAGGCACTTGGAAGTGCTTTTGTCTTATTTACAACCCCCTGGACTGGTTACATCATCATATATATATTTTTCTAGTTTGTTAGCATATTTTGTGCTTACTCAAACAAGAAAATAAAATAATAAATCATACCCTAGAAACATATGGGAAAGAATAAACTATATTGTTCTAGATGTCAGGTTCATGTGAGACATACACACAGGAGCTGCACGTCCTGAACAAGGCCCTGTATACTGTATATTACCTTCATGAGGGAGAAAAAGTGAGACTGGAGAATGAGTAATTACAGTATGTATTGCTGCAATAAAATTAATGAGAACAGATCTAGTTGGTTGAGCTAGTTTTACAGATATATATAAAAAAAATAAGTATTAATATATAAAAAATATGATTTAAGATTTTACATGAAGCAATAATGTAGTCATAGTGAAAATTCTGTGATAAGAGAAATAAAAAGAATGGATATGGGCCACATTACACCATCCAGTCGTTGATTAGTTTCCCATAATATTGCATTTGTAACACTGAAGGTCAATGTACAGAATGAAGTGAAATAGTACGTGCATATATATCTTTTAAATTGTACAAGTTAATTTAATTTATCTGTGTTTAATTTACAGATGGTAGGGAATAAGTGTTTAAAATATTGTGTTACTTTATTCTTAATGGCAATTTTAAAGGAATTGCATGGAAGAGAAATTTTGCACGAGACAAAATGACCACAAGTAATACAAAAAAAAAAAAAAATCCTTTTCAGGTAACTATATCAGTCAAATGCTATAAACCATATAAGAACACATTGAATATTAGACAAGAGATCTTGTGAAAATAGCTTAAGCATTGCTTGTCATGATACATCAAGTTAGCTTTATATCTAGAATTAGCAAGTGAAGCTGACCTTAGATAATTTTAATTAGATTTTATTTTAAAAATCAGTTTTTAATTGTTAATGGCAATTAAAGAAAATGTCTATGACAAAAAGTAAATATATTAACCATTTTCATGGGCATTTAACATAACTAAATGAAACGTGGTATTTTATACCTCCACCCAAATGTGACAAAAAAAGTAAAAATAAAATAGGTTCACCTTTAGGCAGCCAAATCACTCAAGTTTCATTAACTGTCTAAAGTAAACTTTTTTTAAAAAGAAGAAGAAGAAAAAAAACATTCCACAAACATGTAAATATGTATTAGACTAGAATCCTGGTGACTGGTTAGCTAAGTCAGTAGCTAGTATTAGCAGACTAATCTGAGGTAAATTGTTTACATGTTATAAATTTTAATCAATTAATTGCATTTAATAAATATTTAAAAAATGTATTACTTAATTCTTAATGGCTCACAACACAACCAAATACATTCAACATTTATGTGGATATGTAACACTCAGGAGAGCAAGCGATTTAGCTAATGCTACATTTTAGCTAGCATTAGCAGGCCAGGCAAACTTGAGGTAATTTGAAAAATATATTAATTCTTTTGCTATTTATCAAAACAAGCAGATTATATTAAAATCAGCTTGGGAATAAAATAAAGTCTAGTAGCAATAAAACTATTTATAATATAACTTCACTTCTGTTCATTCTTCTGAGCAATAGTAAACGTGGTGCTGTGTTGCAGAAATGTGATCTGTCCCAGGGTTTAAACAGGAGAGGTGAGTGATTCTTAATCATTTCACATAAAAATATGTATAAATTTAATTTCACACACTCTTCTTTGTTTTGCGTCATATTTGCTTAAGGCAATTTTAATATCTGATTTCCCAAGTGCACTGAGAGTGAGGGATTGAGTGATTGCCATGGTTACAGCATCAAGCACCTATCGTCCCTCCAGCAGAGGCGAATGGAGTTTGAGCATCAAAGACTCATTAGTGTTCTCATGGGGAAAACTTGGACAAGGTGAGGAGCACTCGCTCAGTAATGGGACACGAGAACTCATGGTAAATTACTAAACAAGACACAAACTTCTGTATCAGTATGTGGAGTGTAGTAATGAAAGTAATAATAGTAGTAGAAGTTCTTAAAATAGCAGAAATGAGTCAGGGGGTCAGGGGTAGCTCAATGGATAAGGCATTGGACTCATGATTGGAAGACCCTGGGTTTAAACCCCAGCACCACCAAGTTGCCACTGTTGGGCCTCTTGAGCAAATCCCTTACCCCTTAATTGCTCAGATGTAAAAAAACGAGATAAAATGGCAAATGTAAATACAGTAATACTGGTAGCAGTAATAATTATAGCAGTAGTATTAGTATTATTCAATTCCCACCTCATGTCTGTGTGCATGTTCTCCCCATGCTCCAGGCCCCCTGCAACGATATACAGAACATAATGAATGAGTGAGTATTAGTAGTGGTTGTAATAATAGTGGCAGTATTAGTAATAGTAGTATATTAGTAGTAGTTGGCTAGAGATGACTAGACCTGTGATCTAATCCTGAAGTTATTTATCCAAGACACTTCTTCAGTTCATCAGAATTCATCTCAGAACTGATGAAGCCTCTCAGACGAGTGGCGGAACATCTTCATCATGACAACAACCTCCCTGACTTGGCTTTATACCAAACAAGTCCATGACCTGGATGAATAAAAGCCTCCATAAATATGTAATCAACAATGTTTTTAGCTTCTGCATGGTCGATCTGGCAGCGTCTCTGCACAAAGAGCATACAGAATATTGAGCATGAATCTTTGAGCCAATAAAAGGGAAAAAATATAATATAAAATATTTTTTTAAAATATGGTAGAGATATTCTGCACCATGCAACACGGTGGCTTAATGGTTAGCACAATCGCCTTGCACCTTCAGGGTCCAGGTTCGATTCCTGGCCAGGTTTAATTCTCGCCTCTGTGTGGCATGGAGTTTGCATGTTCTCCCCATGCTTGGTGAGTTTCCCCTGGGTATGCTGGTTTCCACATAGTCCAAAGACATGCAGATAAGGCTAATTGGCATTCTTAATTGCCCCTACTGTATGTGTGTGCGCCGCGATGAATTGGCAGCCTGTCCAGGGTGTACCCTGCCTTGTGCCCCAATTTTCCTGTGATAGGCTTTAGGCCCTCCATGACCCTGTATGCAGGATTAAGCGGTATAGACGATGAGTGAGTGAGTGAGATATCCTGCACCAAAAAAGTTTAAACAAAATTTTAAAAGGATTTGTTTTTCCAAGTTTTTCCTCCAAGTATTTCCAGGTGTATTGCACAACCATGTGTGCAATACACCTAAATTCTATACATTCTATTTACGTCAAAGTGCAGCTAATGTCTTAGAAGGTTAAACTCAGAAGTATTTTTGTTAATAAACTGCAAATAACCAAAAGTAAAATTACTTTTAATAGCCAATTCTTAACCATTAGATTTTGACTTGCTTCCTATGTGGTTATGTAAGCTACTGTATGGTTGATGCTAGTCTAATCTAGTAGCACAGAGGACAAGCTAATTAAATTAAATTTTTTTAATTAGCAAACTTTCCTCAATACGTCTTTTTAAATTAGATGGATCGAGACACTTAATTTCAAACAAAATGTACTTTTTTACTTAAAGTACTGTATTCTGAAACATTGTACCAGGGGAGCTAATCCTCAGTTTCCATATCATGATCTAATGGCTTATCCATGTTTACATATAGTCACAGATAGCTATTGCGCTAATTACATTGTGTTTCATACTGCAGATGATGAAATGGCACAATTCTCAATAGTTTTATACCTACACTGATGAACTTGATTAGGGTCTAAATACTTTATGAGGTCTAAATACAAGTATGAGGAGTAAAATGTCATGTAATATCATCCTGCCCAAAGTCACAATTTCAAAAGCCCTTCATCAAGTAAAGAAAACACTAAATTACTGCACTTGGGAGAAGAAATGTCCAACACATGCCTAGAACCTGAACTGTCAACTTTATGGAAGAAATGTTTTAAATGTTAAATGATTACCTACAATTTAGTCAGCTATTATAATAAATGGGAATTGGTGGCTCAGTTGTAGGTTTCTCATCTACCGTATGGAAGGCACAGGTTCGATTTCCAGCCAATGCCGAACCCCCAGCCACTGGATGCAGTGCCGGTCCCAAGCTTGGATAAAATGTGAGGGTTGCGTCAGGAAAGGCATTCGACGTAAAACCTGTGCCAAGTTGTGCGGATCAATTGGCCGCTGTGACGAAGTAGTTAAGGTGATGGACTGCTGATCAGGAGGTCCCCATTTTGAGCCGCAACGTCGCCAGCATGACAATGTTGGACCCTTGAGCAAATGTGCTCAGAGACAATCGGGCATCGAGCTGGAAACTCAACCCCATAAGTAACCACCACAGAAATGGATATATCTCCAGGATGGGAAGTATCCATTGCCTGTTGTGCCGGATGGCACGTGGACGGACCCCAGGGTCTGTTTACGATACGGTTACATTTGTGTGCATGGAATTTGCATGTTCTCCCTGTGCTTTGTGGGTTTCCTCCATTTACTCAGATTTCCTCCCAAAGTCTAAACACATTCAGATTAGGATAAATGGCGTTCCCAAATTGCTGGTAGTGTGTGAATGCGTCTCGGGCTAAAAATGGGAATAAATACAATGGCCTCCACAGTCCCTAGCTGGACCACGGAGGTTCCTAGATGGACGAATGAATATCAAAATGTGTACTAAACATAATATGATGCCTATGACTTTTGCAGTGATACAGTAAATAAACAAAATAAAAATCACGGCCTCTTTTACGTGAGGTTTAAATCCATGATTTATATTTTCCACAATAAATTTGTTTCTTTCTGCACTTCATATTGTTGTATAAAGTCTGTACGGACTCAGATAGCACCTTAAGAGAAGCAATAATTTAAGCCAAGGCTAAAAGTTTAGTTAATTAGTCTCCCTGCTGTGGCTTGTGACTCATGAGTTCATACTGACTGGAGTGAGGGCTTGTTAAGGGCAAGAAAATCAATGACATTTAAAGGCCAAGGCACACCTCCAACAGATAACTAGCATTTACAGTGCCAGAATGAGGGGAAAATATATTTTTGGAATGGATATATTATGACTTGTTGATATCCATTTTTATGAATACATGAGTCCATATGCAAAGATTCAGATCTTAATTGTTTATTTTTTAGTTAAAGTTTATTTTACAGAAATGGCCATCTTTATAAAATCAGCAGTTTCCTTGGTGGAATAAACATAAGGTTATAAGGGAATAAATAATTCAAACCAAAATCATTTCCAAAACCTGATTCCTTTTTAGTCTATCTATTTTTAGAAGTACATTGCAAAATGAATAACAAATTTGCAAATTATAAAGCTTAATTCTTCCCTATTTCTTTATGTGTGCGCAGAAAATTTATACAAGGCGTGTTCAAGTTAAACTGGGACTTTTCATTGTGCAGAATAACAGAACATAACAAAAGTTATATTTTTCTATATAATCTCCTGTTACACTAATGCTCTTATCCCAGTGTTTCACTAGTGTTTGCATATCATCAAAGCAGAAAGTTTTCTTAGTACACCGGAGCAATGATCAGTCTGCCTGCTTCATGTCTGAAATGCTGGCCTCCCAGGAACTCCTTTAATGACCCAAACATGTGGGAATGGCTTGGTTAATGTTACCATCGATATCGGCGTTCCACTCGTTGATTGTTCACAGGAACGATTGATGTGGGCTCTGAGCTGTCAATCATGGACGTACGGCCTTCTTTAAAAGGTTTGCACCATTCAAATAGAGTCTCAGTACTGTACTGTGCAAGCAGTCTTCTGGAATTTCATCACAAGTCCTGGTTTGTTTTTAATGTCTCTCATATATTATACAAAATTAAAACATTCATGTACTAAAAGTCTCATAATAAGAGCCAATAAGAACCAATTTCTGTGAAAGAACAATTACACCTCTATAGAATATTTTAAATAAATGGAAATCTTGGAATGGAATCTCTTAAAAAGTTCAAGATATAGGGTCTATCAGTAAAACTCACGTCTGCTACGGTATATATTTTTTAAAATATGATAAACCCCCCCAAAAATGTACTTTTTTGTTTATATGTATTTCTCATTTAACAAAGATAACACATCATCACCCAGACCTAGAGCGCACCCTGCAGGCGGAAAGGACTCATCACATGCTCTCAACTTTTAATTGTCTTATTGACTTGATGATATATGGACATAAAAAGTTTCCATTGTTGATTTACACTCACCGTCCACTTTAATAGGTATACCTGTCCGCATGCTAAATCATGAAAGTATTTAAACTGACTAATTTGGCAGCCGCACAAGGCACAAAAGCATGCCTACAGTATATAGTACATGTCAAGAGCTTCTGTTAATGTTCACATACAACATCAGTTATTAAACACTTTCACCACAGGCAGTGTAAACACAGCATTATCAGAGACTCCTCCCACTCACGCCACAAACTTTTTGACCTCCTTTCATCCAGGAGGAGGTACAGGCACATTCTCACCGGAACCAGGATTCAGGTCCAACTTCTTTCCCACAACCATCACACTACTAAACTTTACACTACACCATTATACCACTTAAACTACTGACACTTATTACCTGTAATACAACCCACAACTGTATTATTCTGTTTTGTCTCCTATTATCCACATATACAGTACATAACTGTAGATTTGTATATATTTCCAGAGTCGTTTACAGTATATAAATACTGTACATTGCACAAATAATCCAGCACTGTTCTTTTTTGTATATGTATATTTTTTTGTATATTCAGTGTGCATATATTCTGCTCAATCTGTCTATCTAAACAAGAAAAAGTGGTATGATTGCTAATGCAACAAGGGATTTTTCTGAATGTTTCTGGTAAGAGTACAATGGCCAAACTGCTGATAGGAAGGCTATCGTTACTCAAATAACCACTCTGTACAACCATGTTTAGCAGAAAAGCATCTCAAAACAACTAGATGAACAGTGTTTGGATTTAAACAAAAATTGCTTGTGAGTGTATATTAGTTCAGTATTCTAATTAGTAGAAGCAATAACGGGGCCCAAGCACTCAAACCAGACTAAAGTCTTGATCATATTTAAGAAATATTTTCTCAAACGTGTATAATGAAAATGATTAGAAAACAACAATGTAAGTTCATAATATGTGCTATAAAATCCTGTAAGATTTTCAAGTAAATATAAATTTCCTCCATGATAAGATACAGTGTGGCATTAATCATTGACAATGTCTTTATTAACCACATTACACCGAATGCTGAAATTATAAAAATTATGAAGCATTGTTGCATGTCACCTTAATACCAAGCAGGAATCATTATTATTATTATTATTATTATTATTATTATTATTATTATTATAAATTAGCTATTTAAAATCGTAACATAATATTTTTTGGTTCCAGCATTTATTTCCTGTATCATTGTCTTATGGAATGCATGGTCACATTTTGGAAAATGTGATTTTTTAAAAATTAATATTTCTAACATCAGCTTCAATTTATTTTGGTGACAAAATAAACTTTTATTTGGTAAAATATTATCATCTGTATTTTTAAGCAATGCTAAATTATGTCTTGATTTTGTGTGACTGAACCAATCATTCAGAATCCAAGAATACTTTATTTTCATTTAAAAAAATGCCCTTCATACTGAATGTAAAGGCTCAAACCAAAGTAGCACTTAGCTGTTTAATAAATTATGGAGCCCTGCTGCAGTATGTGTACACTGTGTTAGAGGACACAGCAGGCCAATAAAGCATACTTGTCATCTAAGCATAGTTACACCTCCCTGAAATAGACGTGCAGACAGGGATGATCTGGGGGAGTGTAGAGGGTGGGGTTGTGTGCTTGTACTATGATTTGATGTGAATGAAAGTTATATAAGTGTGAATGTAATTATAATTTAAACAAAATAGCTTGGCTACAGAAAACTTTTAGGTGAGTGTAGAGAAATATGTGCATAAAGTATTTGACACAATGCAATTGCAATGCAAGTTGCAATTGATTACATTTCTCTCAGGAGCCATTGTTTTTTTTCTCTCTCTCTCTCTTGATGCTAAGAAATCACGAAATTGTAAACTCTTGAAAACTTTTCTGTGGCAGAAATCCTCTACTGACTATTGATACTGGAGACTCATTCCATAACTCATGAGACTCATCACACACAAAACCTCAATATGTTAGCAATCAGATGCTTGTTATTTGGTAAAATGTTTATTTTAGACCCTGATGCATAAATGTAATCCTTGTAGCCAAGTGCTTTTTTTTTTTTTTTTTGCATATTGGCTTGTACACTTTTAATAGGCACTTCCTCTTGGTAGTAAGTAGTGATGGCTAGATGAAGCCTCATGTAGGTGTTGAGGCTTCCCCGCCAATCGTTTCACCAAAAGATTCTTCATGAAGCTTCATTTAAGAGCTCATTGCCATCTAGTGGGTAAAATGTTGTGTAGCAAATAGCTCCTAGCAATAAGATTAATATACACATTACTTCAAGTAATTTTTTTTTTTATATATATCATTGATAGTTGTCACAATTGTGTGTTTTTAGATATGCGTACAAGTCAAAAGTTTAGACACAAGTTTGGATTTATATTTCTACATTTCTACATTCTAGAACAATACTGTAGGTACACACATGCAGATAAGGGTAAATGGTGTTCCCAAATTTTCTGTATTGTGTGTGTGTGCAGGACAAGCGGTATAGAAAATAAGAGGCAGGGGTAGCTCAGTGGTTAACGCATTGGACTACTGATTGGAAGGTCCCAGGTTCAAAACCATCACACCACCAAGTTGCCATGTTGGGCTCTTGAGCAAGGCCCTTAGCCCTCACCTGCTCAGAGATAAAATAAGATAAAATGTAAGGCGCGCTAGATAAGGGTGTCTGCTGAATGCAGTAAATGTAAGTAGCAGACACATCTCAATATCAACTGTTCATAGGAGATTATTAAATATTTTGTATTTTGGATCAGGAAAGATCATGGAATTCCATGGGTGTCCAAACTTTTGACTGGTATAGGGAAAAATTCCATTAGAATGTCACTACAGAGTCCACCTCCGTCTTGGAGGCTCAATAAAAAAATTCCAGCTGCATCCCTATTGTCATGCCACTAGTGCAGCACAGAATGCTGATTGGTTACGTCAATGGTGACGTCAGTGGTTACGTCATACATCAGGGAAACGGCACAGGCCCCAGAACGAGGATTATTTTGGTCCCGCCCCCCTTCTGGTCGACATCAATACTAACAGTGAGCACTTCACAGGGAACCTAGAAGATCTCCACACTTAGAGAAACAGTATGGTAGAAGACCTGAAAAAGGGCGCTGGGGTTTATTGTATCACCCTGCAGAGGCGCAGAAGAGCTCTAGTCTAAAACTTGCACAAAACAAGCAAAGAGGACAATTAACTGCTGTAGAGACATGTAACACTAATGAGCTGAACTAATTCCACTGTGAGTGGGTGAAGAACCTCAGCCTTCATCTGTCACCTGGTTAGCTGGGTGTAAAGAAGAAAATTAGAGGTTGAAAGTGAAGACGAAGTGGGGATATAATTGTTCTGTTTGGAGTTGGAGCGGGTTAAAGAGGTATGAAGCTCTCAAACTCGGAGATAAACACAAACACGGGCTTTAACACTGAACGGCTAGGTATGCTAGCAGGCTAGTTAGTTGTAGTGTTAGC
>JAOVVA010000037.1:34260941-34271875 GCA_028565275.1 Leiocassis micropogon
AAGCACAGTGGGAAGATGTTTCTTGTAGTTGTTTACCAGATTTGCACACATCTTGGGATGCATTTTGATCCACTATTTTTAACCACGTCTGGGATTCCCCTCAGGATTTAAAGGCTCAGAGACTACACTGTTACATTTGACGATGAGATTAATTTCGTTAGGTGTGGTTAGTTTTTGACCACATGATGGCAGTGTGGGGAAAGGGGACAGGTTTTGTCAAGTGGATTGGTCTGCTTTACATTCTATATGTGTGAATATAAAGGCGTATACCAGCAGAACACCTTAGTATTTACTGACTTAAAATCCTGCCTACAAGCTTTGGAATCTATGAAAACAAATCACCCCATAATTGTTGATCTATTAATCAAGGCAAACCAACTTACAAAAAAATCAACCTCAAGACATCGATAAATCGGTATGTATTAAATAGATGGCAAGCAGAATGAGAAGAATACCAAAACAACAAATTATTTAAAATTAGCCCAGTGGTGGGGAAAAAGACATTTTCAAATCCAGACACGACCAAGTCGTATAGGCCACATGAGTTTAACCCATGCAGATTTATTGAAGGGTGACAAAGCTCAAGAATGTCAGTACTGTAGCACTACTCGAATTATAAAGCGTGTACTTTTGACCTGTCCAAGTTTTAATACAGTAAGAGAACAATGTTTACCAGAACAAAATTTAAAGAACTTATTCTGCAAGACGAAACCAGAAAAACGTTTACAATGTTTAGCAAAAGTGCACCTAAAGAACCATGTGTAAAATCTTGTTCTTCTGCCCAAGGCAGTTTTTCACTACCCTTTAAATCCCCTACATTATATCTATAACATAATATTATATTGGTTCGTATAAATTAGTTCAATGTTTATTATGTATCTGCCATGAAATAGCCTGTGAAGCTGATATGGCAATAAACCCTACTACAAACAAAGGCGTATACCCATATTTAGGTTTTCGGTAACAATATAGTATTGCAGCAGATTGAAAATCTTAATTCTTTAAGCTCAGAGATTTATTTATTTATTTTTTTAATGTTTACAAACAATTGTTGGTGCATTAAAACAAATCATATGAATAAAATATTGGGCAGATGAACCGAATGATCTCATTGTGACTCTGTAGTGGTGATGGATATGGACGGGAGGATCTACATACGGACGTGGCAGGGCGGCATTCTCTCAGGAGGCTTCGAGAAGAACCCCAAACCCATCTTCACAGAGGGCCGCAATCAGCTGGAGATCCAGAACATGCAGGAGGACTGGGACCATTTCGGTGAGTCCAGCTTCGTGATGCGTTTAGCGCATTTCAGGGTTACACAGGCTTACACATTCAGGTGTGTTCTCTGTCTGCTGTGTACTGTTCTTAGGCATCAGGCTTCAGTTGCGATTCTACTCTGAATCGATTTATTTGAAGGAAGGGAATCAGATAAATGGCACATAATATAAAACTAGTTATTCATGTATTTTTCCATAGTTTTTCATCTCTGTTTTGTTGCTTTTTGTAATTTGTACATGCACTTGTTTTGTGCATGTTTTTTTGCATTGTTGCACATCTGTCCAATGAGTAAAACAGGAGAATCTGTAGTGTGAAACCTAAAGGCGCAAACGTTTAATTTCCACCTAATATGAACTGATGAAACAGACATGTTATTACATGTAAATAACTAACATTTCTTAAAGCATCATCACACTTCCAGTATTTTATGACCATATCCTTATTTTTATTTATTTATTTTTTTCCTCCCAGAGCCCATGCTGAGCGCTCTGCTGAGAAGAATGCCGAACCTGGAGTCGTGTGAGATCCATCAGCTGGTGAACTGTCCCGAGTCCTTCACCCCGGACATGCGCTGCCTCATGGGCGAGACTCCAGGAGTGCACGGCTACTTCGTCCTGGCAGGCATGAACTCCTCGGGGCTGTCTTTTGCAGGAGGGGCTGGCAAGTAAGGAACGAGCTACAACTCGATTGTAAAATTCGGTCATTATCTTATCTTAGTATTTAATTTTTCACCTCTCTTTTTTAAAAATTTAAAAAAAAAATTTTTTAACTTGTGCTCAGATATTTAGCTGAGTGGATGACTTATGGCTATCCGACCGCTAACGTTTGGCCTCTGGACATCAAGCGATTCGGAAATCTGCAGAGCAGCCGCACTTTTCTGCGTCATCGCGTGATGGAGGTCATGCGTAAGTACTGAACAAAGGGCGCAGAAGTGATGTAGACTGAATAAAACATCTTTTAAAGTCTAATAAAAATGTATGAAGGTGGTTCAACAGTTTAGAGTGCATTATATCCATACCAACAGTTAGTGTAATTAACAGAGGTGAAAGTAGTTTTAAGTTCTTACCGGTGTTATCTAGCCAAGAGGTGAGGAGAATACACCATGGATGTGGAGGACAGTTCTGTAAATCTCACAATTACATTTTTTTATTCCTTTAACTTCATTTTATTCCGCTTTATAATATCAATTTAATTCAATTCAATTTTATTTGTATAGCGCTTTTAAGAATTGTCATTGTCGCAAAGCAGCTTTACACAATCAAAAGAATTCTTTAAGTATGTATGGAATGTAAATGTGTATGAATCAAAATGGTCAGATAGTCCCCGATATCTGCTCTGTTGGAACCCCATATAGTTTTTAATGGCAAGCTATTGCGATATGTAAGGTTTTAGCGATTTGGGATTCAGCCTTGTGTTAGAGCTAGTTAGCTTTGTAGCTGTAAATAAAAGAACACGGACGGTTCGGATGCGATTCTGAACGACTTGGATGCAAGTCAAAGTGTTTTTTTTTTTTTGTTTTTTTTTTAAGGTGACCTAATGATATCAGATGTGTTTTTTTTTGCTGAAAGTGCTTCTGTAACTGGTTTTGAACTGGGTTTGGCAAGCAGCTGTTGGCAGTTAGTGTAATTAACAGTTATTTGAACACCTGGGACACGGAGTTGAGCATCCCAGTGGCATTACTGTTCATTATCAGCACTCGTGGAATGCCTCTCACGCAATCAGATTGCTTGGAACTAACTGGTCGGAAGTAACTGATGTACTGTATAATATGTATTTAATCTAATTGGACAGAAGGTTTTACTATAAAAAGACAAACATCCATTTCGCTAAACTAATGGTATATGGTGATTTCTGTTGTATAAAAGGAATAAAACACCTCAGGAAATGCTGTTATAATAATAATCAATCTCTAACCGCTAACAGTAACTCTGCCTCAACCCCCTCCCACTGACGTTTATTATTTTTCTATAACAGCACACCTCCAAGTGTTTTATTTTTTTCCCCCCTTAGTTAGTCACCATTTCCAATGTCTCATAGACAGATGTTGGTTTGATCTTGTCTCGTCAAGTGTCTGTAACCTTGTTGCATTTGCACCTTTTTGTGTATCCAGGGTCAGAATTTATTTCATCTTACTACATTTTCCATTTCCATTTCTTTTTCTGACTGCTCTAGCACTGCTGTATGAGCTGAAAGTGCCGAGATGGGACTTCCAGACGGGCAGACAGCTGCGCACCAGCCCTCTTTATGACCGTCTGGATACACAGGGGGCTCGCTGGATGGAGAAGCACGGCTTTGAACGGGCCAAGTACTTCGTTCCTCCGGGAAAGGGTGAGAATTTGTTTAAGGAATCTTGTCCTTGTTATTTTTCCCAGCAGCAACACAATATACAATACAATACAGTCCCCATTCATGTTACGAATTTCCGCATATACGAGCGTACCGCGGATCTACTAATGTTTGTAGATGCAAACAAATCGTGGAAGTAGCTCACGTATATTGTACAAAAAAAATAGACTGTACATAATAGACTGTATTCTATAAGTGAATGTATAAAATATCCCAAAAATAAACACAGTGTAGCGATGTCTCCTCCTTCTGGGTTGAATTTAAACAAGGTCAGCTGACTCATTGGGCATGTTTAAAAAGGCTTACAAGTGGTTATGATTTTTGGCCACATGATGGCAGTGTGGAGAAAGGGGACAAATGCACCGCTTCAATTTAGTCAAGTGGATTGATATGCTTTACATTGTATATTCGTGTCAAAGGCGTATAAAACATACTTTGTCGGACTTAAGAACAAATCCGACTTAGGAACGTGCTCCTGGAATTGGACTCAGTCGGGGACTACCTGTACTGTTCTAATCTAGTCTGATTAAACATGGAAAGCACACTTGTAATATTCTTGTCTTTCAAGTATGAATTGTACTTTATATGTGGTCTGTTAATGCATCAAGTGTGTGTACAGTTTTTTTAGTAGCTTTGCTCAACTCGTATACAGTGCTATGCAAGATAATTATGCTTAATAAAAACCTTTAAAAAGAAATCAGATAATTTTCTTATAAAACTTGATAAATTGCATGTAAGACTGTTGGTGTTGTCACATCAAGTATTAATTGTCCTTAGATTAGTATTGTTCACTCCCTGACCAAAAATAGTTTCACAAGAGTCAAATTATTGGCCTGGATCAAGCTAATATTTTTTTAATAGCAGGAATTTAGAAAATTTTTTGTCCAAGATGTTGTTAGAACCTGGAGGAATAGTGCTGAACTGTCATGGTCAGAGATCACTTAAACACTTGGTGAAATTGCATCTTAAAACATTTACAAAAGAAATGAGAGCTGTATTTAATTGTGAAAGTACGAGCATTTCCATACACAAACAATATAATGAGAACTCTCAGGATTAAGACTAAACAGCTGTGTGTCCAGAGGAAAACCTCTTATTAGTGAGACTCATCAGAAAAAAGAGGCTTTAGATTGTAAGCTAGTATAAAGATTGGACTTTAGAGCGATTGGAAAAAAGGTAATGTAGTGTCCAGATCGAGTCTGTTCCAGAGCGGTGGGTGCGTCAGGGTAAGAAGTGAAGTGGATCCATTATGCATAGTGTGGTCACTGTACAAGTCTCTGGAGGCAGTGTTATGATCTGGGGTTGGTCAGGTCTAGGCTCAGCAGCGTGATGTTGCAGTATAATGAAGTCAGATATCTTCCATCATAAGAGTATCATCATTATTTTGGAGGGCATCTTTGATTTACTTTTTGTCTCATATCAAACTCATGTTTTTTTTTTTTTTCTTCTTTTTTTCTTTTTCTTTTTTTTCTTTTCCTCCCCTTTACTTTAATACAGATTTGCTGGCCCTGGATCAGAGTAAAACCTTTTACAAGCCAGACTGGTTTGACATCGTTGGTGCTGAGGTAAAGTGCTGTAAGGAGGCGGTGTGTGTCATCGACATGTCATCCTTCACCAAGTTTGAGCTCACAGTGAGTAAATGTGGGAGTGAATTATATTATTATTGTTTTATTATTATTTTTTTTTAAACTTATTTGGACAGGATTAAATGTACACAAGGTTCTAACGTTCTAACTGTTTTTCTCCAAAATCATTTACAGTCACAAACGAGTCTGTGATTACATTTACAGAAAATGTTTGTTTCTCATCTTTATTAGCCAGGCAACTGAGAAAAAAAATAAATCTCACCACAAATTGCAATATTTATATATTTTTCTTGTATATTTTAGTAAAGCAGTACTTTACACAACATATTTCTTTTTACATAAAGTGTCTCAAAGCAAGAAGTCATTAGCACAATTTACTGGTTTATGTTTTTTCAACACGTTATCATTTTATTGCTGGTGTTTGGTGTAATATTTGCATTTGTTATCAGGCTGGGTAAATACACACAGACCAAGTGGATAAACTAGATTCTACATTTGTGCAAATTTGAGCAGATTAGCTCTTTCAAGTTTTTTTCTTTCCAGAAACTTGCCAGAACTTTTTTTTTTTTTTTGGATTGATTTTAAATTTCTAAATAGATTATTCTTGCACAACTGTGTTATTGACTCACTTTTTCTCGTCCCACCAGTCGTCTGGGGACCAGGCCTTGGAGCTGCTCCAGTGGCTGTGCGCTAATGATTTGGACGTCCCTGTAGGACACATCGTCCACACAGGCATGCTCAACGAGAGGGGGGGCTACGAGAACGACTGCAGCGTGGTCCGCCTGAGCAAGAACAGGTACGTCAGGAGGAACGTCTGGAGATGAAGATAATGAGTTAAAGTGGGAAGGATTAGCGCTAGCTGACTGTGAATAAAAAAAAAAATATATATATATACACGAATTGAGCACATTGTGTTGGCGGGAGGCGTGGCCAGTTTGTGAAGGACGCGAGTCAGGTACATGTAAATGGATTCATAGATTGTGGAAGAGATTGTGGATAATTACTGACTGTGTTGCTGTGAGTCTGGTTTTTATTTCCAGTTTTTCTCAATTAACTTTTTAAATTAAATTCTCACACAAACGCGCGCACACACTAATTCTCCTCAGGTGTGTGTTCTTGTTCCACTTACCTTACTCTCTGACCCTTCACACTTCACTTCGCTTGACCCCGCTATTCACCACAGACTTTATTCACGTTTGTCATATGCACAGTAAAGAAACATGTACAATGAAATTCTCTCTTTGCTGTCCCCAATGAATATAGGTAAAGAAAAGAACAGACTGCAAAAAATAAAAAAATAAATTAAATAATAATATAACAAAAGAGTATATACAGTATAGTAAATACAGTTCCAAAAGCACAATATGGAAAATATATACTGTAAACAGTCCATGGAGTGCAAAGTGTGCGGAAAAAGTCAGCCGTGTGTGTTCAAATGATTGTGCTTTATTAACATTTCAGCTCATCTCACATAATTGCCATCTTTAAGCTTTGATTAATAGTTGTATTTTAGTGCTTATCAGGAAAGTTAAAGACATTTTTAATGAAGTTTTCATCTTTATTATCTTGATTCTTAGCCACCACATGCACAAAACAACCTCAAGACAAAATTTAAAAGCCAGTACCTAAAAAAGAGCTATTGAGTAGTTGTGATGGTAGTAATCTGATTAATCACGTTCAATAATCGATAGATGAATCATTTTTATCAAAATAGTCATTAGTTGCAGCCCTATTCGTATCTAGACGTATTTAGGAAAAGTAAGACTTAGACTTAGAAATAATTTCTAGAGCCGTGCGATTAAATTATATATATATTTTTTTTCTTGTTTATGGCCTATTTGATTCATTGAATCTGTTGGTCAGTTTTTGTTTCCGAATCGATTTACACTTATAAATTATTTAAGTAATGATTGCAAACATTAATCGATCTAAAATAGACAGATTCTTTAAAAATTTACCACAGCTTTTGCAGAAAAACAGCCAATTACATCTTGCAAAATACTCTTGATTTATTATCTCTTGATAATTTTTTCGTGCTTCTTCTTTTGAGTTTGAGTGGTCTGCAAGACAGGAGTAGGTAAGTGGTTAAGACGTTGGATTACTGATCAAATGGTTGTGGGTTCAAACCCCAGCATCACCGCCCTGAGCACGGTCCTTAACTGTTCAGATGAATAATGAGCTAAATGTGAGCTGCTCTGAAAAAGAGCATCTGCTAAATGCTATAAATGTAAAGGTAAGAAATATAAGCTGCTTGAGAAAAATCTAATGGGGTTGAGATCAGGCTCACCTTGTGCAGGCCTGCCTTGGTTCCACTGAAGGGAAATTGTAAGGCTACAGCGTACAAAGAAAATCTAGATTGAAATAAGAATCACATCTGGGTATGACGGTCTGTTGTCCACATACTTTTGGATATATAGTGTAGATTTGAAGTATGTTAGAAAAATAGTTTGAAGCAGTTTATAAGTGTTAACTTTTTTATTAAATTTGTTTGTCTTGTTCCTAGTTTCTTCATCATCTCTCCTACGGATCAACAAGTGCATTGTTGGTCTTGGATTAAGAAGCATATGCCCAGTGACCCACAGCTCCACCTAGAGGACGTCAGCTGGAAATACACTGGTATATCAATCATCAATCCTTGAAAGAGGATGATTTCTGACGCTTGATAGTGGTTTATTCATGTTTGATAATGTCCTTAATGATCGTACAAGTTGTCGTCTCATCTCTCGCAGCTCTGAATCTGATCGGTCCCCGGGCCATGGACGTGCTGTCCGAGCTCTCCTACGTCTCCATGACACCTGAGCACTTCCCTTCTCTGTTTTGTAAGGCAAGTGTTCAACCTCGGCTCTCGCTCAGGTCTCATCCTGATAAAACAGCCCTCTTTTAAACTCTTTCTTTGTGGTTACAGGAAATGAGTGTGGGCTACGCTAATGGAATCAGAGTAATGAGCATGACGCATACAGGAGAGCCAGGCTTCATGCTGTACATCCCTATAGAGGTGAGGTGCTCGTAAATGTCCTACATCACGACTAACTACTGGTACTAATTTAATATGTTAATATCGTGTGATTTTGGTTTTCTCAGTACGCGCTGCACGTGTATAACGAGGTGATGTCGGTGGGTCAGAAGTACGGCATCCGTAACGCAGGGTACTACGCCCTGCGCAGCCTGCGCATCGAGAAGTTCTTCGCCTTCTGGGGACAGGATCTCGACTCGTTCACGACGCCCATCGAATGCGGTCGCGAGTTCCGTGTCAAATTCGACAAGGTTTGTTACAAAATGTTATGATTTAGAGACGGCTTCAGATGGGTGAAATGATTCTGTTGTGTCTGTGAAAATGAAATCAGATTTTTGAGCTTTGTATTGTTTGTACCCACTTCTCTATCAGTGAACAGTAAACAAGAGCAAAGTGGACTGAAATGCATTTCCTGTCACACAGTTGCAAATTTGCTCATATAACACACAGTAATGAGAGGGGTTTATTTAAGGTCGTGCTATCAGATATCACACAAATGAGATTGGTTTCTCTTTTGAGTCTAGTTCCTCTGAAGGCTTCTTCCTTATATTACTCTTCGTGACCGTCGCCTCCTGATAAACTAATAAAGCTGCTGTATCAATTTTTAATTGTATAAATGTTTTTTTAAATATGCAATTTTTAAAAAACATAATTTTTTTTATTCATGTAAAGGAGCTTTGTGGCAACATCCATTGTTAAATGGTCAACCTTTTAAAAAAAGGAAGGGCCACAATTGATTCATAGAGTTCATATTAGGGATAGGACAATATATAAAATATCATAATAGAAAAATGACACGAAATACTGTATATCTTGTGATATGTTTTGTGGTCTCATTAGGTTAGTAGACAGGATATATTTTTCAGCCATAAGAAAGTGTTTTTCTCGCATATTCTAGACATACACAATTGTCTTTTATATATCCGCCAAAAAAGGCGATTGCACCCTCTGCTGAAAGGCTTTCCTGTAAAATGTGATTTAATTACAGATAAAAATTTTACCTTTTATTTATAAATTATTCATCTATTGCAAATCATTTTATATATATTTTTTATTATTATAGACAGTTATGGTTTTGAGAAATGTTATGAAATTGTATCATGTTTGTATCGAATCGTGAAGAGACTAAACATCATCTCTTCCCTAATACCTACTGAACCATACTGATGGACTAAAAATACTGCGCAGCTACCCCTGTTTATATTGACTAAACGTTCACTTGTAAATTCAACAGTATCGTCCAAAACTGAGAGTAAAAAAGCAAAAAAAAATTTGGGGGAAAAGAAAGCGAGAAAAAAAGACCAGAAAACAAATTCATTAATTCTGTACAATGATCCATATATTGATTAGAAAAATATAATATAAACAGCTACAAAATGGTTCCCTGGCCAGTTTTACTTTTTTCACCATTGATTAGTTTTTTTCCCCCAAGAATGATGCTATTTTCTAATTTACCCCATAATGAAGCCATAAGACACCAGTACACTGGGATCAGCGTCTCACTCTCCTCCCGTCTGTCTTTCCTTGTTTACTTCCCACAGGAGACCGACTTCCTGGGCAGGGAGGCCCTGTTGCAGCAGCGTCAGGAAGGCGTGACGCGCCGCTTCATCATGCTGGTCCTGGAGGATCACGACCCTGAGCTGGACCTGTGGCCTTGGTGGGGCGAAGCCATTTACCGTAACGGAGAGCTGGTGGGCGTGACCACTAGCAGCGCCTACAGCTACACCCTGGAACGCCACGTGTGTCTGGGTTTCATCAGCTCGCCAGGGCCACACGGCAGCGCCAACGTCATCACGCCCGACTTCATCAACCGCGCCGAGTACCAGGTAGACATCGCGGGACACAGGTATCCGGCCAAGGCCAAGCTTTACCCGTTCAGCTCGCTTTTCGCACAGCAGAGACGCCGCAAAGAGGACGTCGAGCTTAGCAACTTACAGGGCAAGTAAAGGGATTAAAGTAAAGCGTAGAATAAATAGACCATGATATTTGCTTTTCTCATATGATCCACAATCAGGACTGTTTTTTTTTTTTTTTTTTGGTTTTGTTTTTTTGTTTATTCCTTACTTCGTAAGTGCAATACACATCATCATATGTGCTGTTTGTCCAAGCTTTCTCAGTCCCGACTCTCTGGAACACCAGCTTTTTATCTCGAAAGCACATCCAGTCATATTGCACAAACTTTCACTACCTGATCAGGTGTGTTTGGAGGTGAACCAGCTGACGTGACGGTGTTTAAGGGCTGCATTAAGACTCCCTGTATTTATATACTATAAGACTAACTTAACCTTTTTTTTCTTCTCTATTGAGCACTGTGTTGTCATTATGAGAGTCTACTTTTTTTTCTTTTTCTTTTTTTTAAAGGAATCCTGTAAAAAGAGACTGTAAAAAGGATATTCAAGTGCTTTTATCAGGCAAGGGAAACGTCACGATTCTTATCTGCGCAAATCGCACGTGAGGTACAGATGCACTAGATGGACATTAGAATGGGGAAAAGAAATGACTAGGATAGGATTCCGCCTTTAAATAATCCGTCCTGTGAGCCAAGCGTGTTTTCAATCTTTTTTTTGGTTTTTGTCTTTTTGGACAATCGAATTCGAATCATTAAGAAGGTGTTTGTGTTGTCGAACAAAACAAACAGACAGGGTGACGTGATGTTTAACCGTGAGTTTGCATTCTTCAAGCCATTTTGAACATATGTCAAAGAAGTGTAT
>JAOVVA010000037.1:34293047-34303959 GCA_028565275.1 Leiocassis micropogon
TTAACAGTTGCTACAGTGTTTAAACTTCAGTTCAAGCTTGACATGTGTATTTTGGTGCAAGGATTTCTTTCTTGGATGGCAGTCTTTCAATCCATGGTTATATAAAACTTGCTTAACTGTAGACAGTGACACTGGTATTCCGTCAGCTTCCAGTTCATGGCAGGCCTTTGTGTTAGTGGTTCCCGACCAATGAACCATTTTCCTCTAAGTTGAAGGTGACACTCGTGGTCGTCTTCCAGACCTTGGCAAAGTGACTACACCTCAAATAACTTGTATTTATTTATTTATTTATTTGTTTGTTTATTCATAGTGTGATGGCTCCAAGAGATTTTCCTTACTACCATACTCTTTCTCTGATCTGCACTAAGCTCCTTGGACTTCCCCATTGTACTGTGTGTTGGTCAATCCAATAAGTGATGTCAAATAAACTCTTTTAGGTTGGCACAGAGAAGCTGTCGTCAATCATCATCATCATTAACAGGAAGTTGAGGGGTCTTAGGCTCAATAAAACTCAAATTAAAATTTGTGCACCAAATTCTGGGGTTTTATTCTATTAAGACCAATTCAAAGCAAATCACTGACAGCCTGATATTGCCATGACATTCATGTTCACGATCAGATCTTAAATATTGTTAAATAGCACAACTACTGATAAGCACCCTCGTCTGATGTCAAGTGCAAAGATCAAGTCATGCCGAAAATACCAGAGGTGATGGGAACATGTTTGAACCTGAGAGATTAGTAGGAATCTCTACTAAAGAACTTCCTTTTTTACTTTAAGCCATGAGAATCCAGGCTTGTGTCCGATAAAACAAATCATAATCCCCTGAATCTGAATGACGTACTGTAAATGAGCATGTTGGATTACTTTTAAAGCCTTTATTTCTGTAACAAAGCTATGGTCAGCTTTCAGGGAAACATCTTTGTGGGACGATTTCAGAAAGAGAGGCTTTGCCTCTACTGGAATATTTCATCCAGATGCTCAGACAGTCAGAGCAACTCGCTCTTGTTGACTTGGATTTGTTGTCTATCCAAGGATATTTTTGTCATCGGTGCAGAACCTTCTTGCTTACAGTCTTTTAAGTTTAAGAGAAATGTCATGACTCTTGACTTATAGAAGGGGCGCACGCAATTCCATATTTAAGCAACTAAAAACGGATACTCCCAACACCGCCAACATTTTAATCCTATAGTTATTTTCCATTATTATTCTTGAACCCATGTGTATTCATCTTAATGGTTACTAATTAAAACAATAATTTAAAAGATTAAATAATTAATATAATAAAAAACAAAACATTTTGACTGAGGCATTATAGTAGCACTAGTTATACAAATATTATTGCTGGCAGAATTGCCAAGACAAATTTGAAACTATTGAATAATTTGGATTTTAATGACATATTCTTTGAAACAAAACCCTGAATTATAAACACAATGTGCTAACACTGATATACATATTATTAATATAATATACATATTTATAATTCACATTTTGGAGTTCAGGTTTTACAAGGTAAAATGTTTGTAGATTTTTTACTTTTTCACTACTTATATTTAAATATAGATATTTTTAAAATATCTGGATAAGAGCATCTGCCAAATGCCTAAATGTACATGTAAATGTAATGGATAAAATTGGTGACAAAACATCTAGAAATGTTATATCACATATGGGTTTGATTACTATTTTTGAATACATGCCAATACCAATATACTGTATACTGTACCAATGGAAACTTACAAAACATTTCACATCTCCATGGACTCAATTGGAGGTTGCTGTCCAAAAAAAAAGACACTCCTGCTCTAAAATTGATATTTAAGCTCAACTTAAGTTTGCAACGAGTTGTCTGGGCAAATCTGCCACAGAGACGTTTGACATGATTCTTCAAGTTTATCTCGATGCTGCAATGAGTCATCTAATGAGATGTTTTTAGTGGCATGCATGCTTCAAGAGCAGAAGAACATCACTGGAAGATGATGAGAGATAAGGAAGACAATGAGCTCAACCCGGCAAAAATGTCGGAACCATTCTAAAACTTGTGCATCGTCAGAGAACAATCCACAACATTACTGTCATGGTCGGTCTGTCATATGGAACAGGCAATCCTGATGTCTGATTTGAACATGCGCCGTGTTCCTGCGAAGCTCGTCATGCATGGATGACTCGTCCTTCATGTCGAGGATCATTACCAGTGACGAAAGTTGGGTGTATGGGTACGACCCTGAGATGAAGCAACAGACCTCACAGTGGAAGAGCATTCCAGGCATTGTGCATCGAGAGAGACTGTCAGGCGTCTAAGGGGGAGAACGTACAGCAAAAAGCGACCTGATCTGTGGTGCACTAATCTCAAAACTTTTTGATACCACCTGATAATTAGCTAGATGGTTGAAACATTGAACAAAATTCCAATGTGTTCCAACAGGATATTGCCCACAAACACACATGAAGCCGGTTAACTCTAAGCTTTCTGAGAATATTGAAAATTTGAGGACTGCTTAAAAGTTGGATCTATACCAAAAACAAACAAACAAATAAAAAAAACCAACAATTTTAATTGAACTACTTAATTGCTACAAATTCTGCCCTGAAGAGCAGTCAAATATCGGACTCTTGTATAATCAATGCTTGTCAGAATTTGTGTGGTTTTGTTTGTCAGAATTCAGAATTTTACTAGAAGCTTTACGATGGCTACTTACTGTAAAATATTTATTAAAGTTAATGCTTGCTAAGGGAATTTAGCCAAACTGTAGGTGAGCTGTATATATTACATTTTTAGAAAACCTAAAATAAATTAAAACTTGTGCAACAAATTCTAGGAGTTTTCTTTTTTTAAGAAATAGTTAATTTATTTTATAAATTGTACAGCCATTCTGTCAGTACTGTTGTGAGGTCCATGTTTATCATGAGAGTGTGCACGCTAACTAGAATACTAATGTGACGTCATCAGGAGGGAGAACGAAGCGGGAGCGCGAGAGAGCAATCGGCTGAGAGAGAGAGAGTTAGGGGTGAATAATACAGATCCTCACTCTTTATACAGTCTACTTGGTAACTTAGGAACTTCTTACAGCCATGAGAGACCGGAGACACCCGCAGAGACGCGTTACGCTCCTTATACTTATATGTTCAGTCTTGAACACCTGTGCGAGCCGGACGCTTAACGCACGAGCCGACTCACCTGAGAGCGGTAAGTCGCACGCGCCTGCGTGAGTCGTCTCGAGCTGCAGCACGCGCGAGAGCGACTGCATCACCTGCATTCATTTTAATTAATCAATTAATTAGGATTATTTTCAATAACTCATGAAGTTATGCTTTCTCTTCAGACAAAAAAAAAAAAACTTCTGAAAAATGATGTTCTCATGTAAAGGATAAACAGAAGTTTTGAGAATGACACAAATGTTAATTATCACAAAGTCTTCTGCTTCAAGGTTTTCACAGTGTGTTTACAAGCATTTTAATTACAATTGTCCAAGGCTTTTTATTAACGGTTACATTAAGTTTATGCAAAAAGTCAGTATTTGCAGTGTTGATCCTTCTTTTAAAAGACCTCTGCAGTTCGCCCTGGCATGCTGTCAATCATCTTCTGGGCCACATCCTGACTGATGGCAGCCCGTCCTTGCATATTCAGTGCTTGTCAGAATTTGTGGGTTTTTCAAGTTCTCAATGTGAGTAAGGTCTGGGGAGTTTCCTGATGTTTTGTTTCCCGAGCCACTTAGTTAGCACTTTTGCCTCATGGCGAGGAGCTCTATCATGCTGGAAAAGGCGTTGTTCGTAACGAAACTGTTCTTGGATGATTGGAAAAAGTTGCTCTCGGAGGATGTTTTTGTATCAAGGCTTTACATGGCTGGGTTCTTAGGCAAAATTGGGAATCAGCCCACTCCCTTGGCTGAGAAGCAACCCCACACATGAATGGTCCCAGGATGCTTTACTGTTGGCGTGACACAAGACTGATGGTAGTGCTCACCTTCATACATTTCACAAAGGGCAGCAAAGATGTCACTTTTCTCTAGGAAAAACATCATGGACAGACTGAGGTTCTGCAAAAGATACAGGGATTGGACTTCTGAGAACAGGAGTAAAGTCATTTTCTCTGATGAGTCCCCTTTAAGATTATATGGGGCATCCGAAAAAAAGGTTCAGAAAACTATTCTTCCTGTCATGCCAACAGTAAAGCATCCTGAGACCATTCATGTGCCTATTCATATCACTAATCATGTCACTACTTTAAAATAATAAATCACTATGGAAAAGCATCTGTAATGAGATTTTAGATCATAACTTCTGGCTGTTTAAAGTACATGCTTCCCATATTAAAAATATAATAAAAATCTAATCTGCCATTCTATTTGATGCACAGCTATACAGCACCAATACTGATAGAAATGTACATGTTTCATATTTTTTTCAGACCTTGAATCATAAAAAATTAATCACAGCTCCTTTATACTTTCAGAGTTTTTAGGTTTTCTGTATGCAAGTTTATTTCAAAACAGGTATATTTAATACTTTAATTCAATACTTTAATAATTTACTGTATATTTACCTGCAATTCTTGACTCAGTTTGATTTTCTGAGATGCTGCAAATTAACATTATTGATTGCTGATTAGCTTTTGTAGTCCCTGTGTATAAAACTGTGCTGAAAAAATGCATCAACTTCAGAAGACATGGCAGCTACAGTACCCGACAACATGCATACTCAGATAGCTAACATGGTCATACATAGTTTGATTGTTATGAAATATTTTGTTTCATTGGTTTATTATTTTTTAAGTGAGACTTACATTTACATTTAGTGACTTAGTTACTGTCTTCTTTTCTGAATTAAATGTCTTGGGTTGTGAAAAAAAGAAACCTCTCTACCTGCAGCATGTAGAGTGTTATATTTGTTTTTTAATATTTATTATATAATAAACTATATAAAATACTCAACAATGTTGATGTATTGTGATGAAGTCAAATATTTTTATATAGAGTTTTATTCCTCTTATACCCCAGCATTTTAATAATCAATGACTTTCCTTTTAGTTTTTCTTTGTTGTAGAACATTTGTGAACCACGTTCCAAATAGCAGCTTTACTGGCCCTTTTTTCTTTTATTCAATCTCTTTTAAAGTTAATAAAACAGCAAAAAAGGTGATTTTGTCATATTGGGAAAGCAGAAAAAACTCTGATAAAAACTTGCTGACACTGGAGACTCCTTCCATACATGTTAAATAAACATCTCGATACAGATAACATTATTACAAATTATAAATAAGAAAGCAGTAGATTTCTTCTTTCTCATTTTGCTTAATATAATGCTTAAATTAAATCCCTGTACAGGAATGTGTTGTTATCACAGAAACAATAATTTATGAATATTAATATAACCTGTTTTTCTTTTCCTAACGTATAATGTAATGCACTGAGTGGAGAGAAAAGAACAGTGTAACTAGTGTAGTGTTGTATTTCCAATTAGAACTTGTGCACTAGTAGCCTCCTGCTTTTGTTTTTATCAACCTGTCATCATCTGCACAAACAATTTGACCCCTCAGCTTGCCCTCGACCTCACACTTGCACTTGGTTGCCATGGAGATCCGATCTAGTTGTGCAGTAGGGGTAATTGTAGTACTTTGCTTTTCTTTCTAGGATTTGGGCCGAAGCAGCGTTTTCAGATCGTTACACAACACAATCGACTGCGCACCCGAGTCGAGCCCATGGCGGCGAACATGCAGAAAATGGTAGGTTATGCGCAGTCTTAATCCTGCTCTTAATGTCAGGAAAGAACTCAAGGGTACCACTGAATGAACGGTGTGGGACTTTTTTCTTTTCTTTTTGTATGAAGTGCATTCATGGAAAAAAAAAAAACCACAATAAGGTTTAGTGAGGAATGCTTAAGGAGTTATTCAGTTTTAAATAGTTGTTGTTTTAGTATTTAAGGTTTTAACTGAATTTGGTTTGGTCACTCAAATTCTTCATGTGGTCAAGGCTTATGGACATCTATCACATGTCGACACGTTATTGAGGTGTTAGAAGTGTTTATATTTCTCCTAATTTCCTTATCGGTCCTCTATTATTAAGATCAAGTCATGAAATAATTGACGTGAACATCCAGCTCAGACAGAGGTACGTACATATTTCTCGCCATGCTTTCCCAGGATCTCCCTTCTGCTCCATGCTCCCATTTTTGGACTGGTGCCAGAGCTCTTCATTAATGGAACATGCCAGAAGAAGAAGAAACCCCCAGCATGCTTGTTGTTGAAGTGCCCCCACCTTCCAGAGTTTGAGAATAGGATGTGCTTTGTAAAACAACTCTCTTCTATTGACACCACTGACCTTGACTGCTTATAGTATAGAAATTTCCCACAGTTCCTCCTAAGTTCCCCCAAACACCTATCAGCCATGCGGAATGTGACTCCCCACCCAGCTGGAGTCTATTCTCGTTTCAAAATCGCACTTAATCCGATCAGACGTCCTCTTTCTCTGAAGGATATGCGATGTTGAAACAGTGATACACACACGTCTCTTTGACACAAGCCTGTCGTGAACACCAGGACAGCTGCTGCGTGAGTGCGGGTCAGGGCGTTAATCCCGATGTCCGCGCACGCCGTTTCGTCTTGTGGCTACAGGCTTACGGGGTTAAACAAACACGAGCCACTGTATAAGTCTGACTTCACATTCACTGACTTTGTTTTCCCCTCCTAACCCTTCATGTAATCGTGTGAGAAGATTTTAAACAATGCTGCCATCTTGGTTGTTTTTTTCTCAAGTGAACATTTTTCATAAAGGCTCTGAGGGATGTTAAGGACCTTATTTTGTCAGCCTGGGAGGCACGCAAGAAAAAAAACGTCATGGATTTCAATGTGCCAAGGAAAAATCTTTGTCTTTTTAAGGAGCGAATCACACCTCCGGGGTTGGGGCGGGGCTTGAATTCCACAGTCCAAAGACATGCACAGTATCGTGATTGACATTTGCACATTGCCCCTAGTGAGTGTGTGTTTGTACCCGAATCAGGATGTACCCCACCTCAAGCACTGATCACTCACGGACGCACCTTCTGATTCAATGATTTTTGTTTTTTGATTTATTTTTTACATTCTAGAAGAATACTAAGATTTCAAAACGATGAAATAACATCTACAAAGACAACAGTCAGTTGTTATTTTAAGACACGAAAGTCAACTAATAGTTCTTACAAGATCAGTAATGTCATGATCATTTGCAGAACCCAACAAGTACCATGATATAATATGCATGTCTTTGGACTGTGGAACAAAACCAGAGTACCCAGAGGAAACCCACCAAGCACGGGGAGAACATGCGAACTCCATGCACACAGAGGCGGGAATCGAACCTGGCCAGGAATCGAATCCGGACCCTGGAGGTGCAAGGCAACAGTACTAACCACTAAGTCACCGCGCCGCTTCATTTAGAGAAATCACCAATTAACCAATATAAAATAATAAACCAATTATTGCATAAATTGGACCCCTCTAAACTTTTAGCTGGTTATGTTTATAATGTATATAAATGTAAACAATACTTTATTGTCACAATTGCATTGGATTGATTGGTTGGTTAAATTCAGAGTGCTCAACAAGGAACGTCTTGACACGGAAAGGATGTCCGATCGTGGCTCTGGCATACTGAGAAAACTTTTTACCATGACGATGTCTAGTGAAACACTGGGATAAGTGCATTAGTGTAACAGGGGATTATATAGAGAAATTTTAAAAAATACTTTCTTAACTGTGTTCTATTATTCTCCTCAATCACAAGTCCTGGTTTGACTTGAACATCCCTCATATTAACATTTAGGCCTTTTTTTGGGTTTGTATGGTATACATTATTTATCCAGTACTAAGAATCTTTGGCATAACTATTAACATTCTAAACTTCATTAAGACCTGATAATGAGGTGGTGGAGGACAGTGTGTCGTCATCATCAATCTGGATTTCGTATTCCAGACTCTCGCATTTGAGATAATTTGCTTAACGGCTCACAGAAGAGTTCTCGTGATGCTAAAAAGGGATATTAAAGTGCTTTACTGATAAATTTTAAAAAAGCTTTGGGCTGAAGAGGCTTTGCAATTATCATTCGACAATATTTGCACAGAAATCCTTAAGCGCAGCCTGATTGTCTGTGGCTGTAGCAGAGATTAGAGGCTTACACTGAAAACTCTAAGCTCTGCTTTCAGAAGGAGATAAGATTTCTTAATTTCATAAAATGTCTCAGATTGTGGTCATTCCTTTTTCTCCAGTGACTGTGGTTTTATTTGGAGTGAGTGGAAGCTGTGTTTAACATAACAGCGCATGCAGGACGAAATGCAAAGACAATCAACTCACTTACACAGTTTCTTTAAACTGGACCAACTTGGTAGTGATGGGGTTTGAACCTGGGACCTTCTGATCAGTAGTCCTATCACTTCCCCTGATACCCTTGAGTTGTATCTTTAGGCAGTTTGCGGCCTGTTGCAGTAAAACATTTTTTCTCATTTCGTTAAATCAATCTACATCATAGAATTTAATTTAATAAGAAGAAATGAGGGGTGGCTCAAAACTTTCACACAGTACTGTATACATGAGGGGCGTTCAAGTCAAACCGGGACATGTGATGACATTTCTGGCGAATGAAGGAAGGTGTAAAACCGAAGAGCGCAGTACGGTGGTGAGACTGTTAGCTTCAGTACAACATTTTACAGAAGATAATACGTTCATGAATGACGATCCTGGATGAGGTGGCTCAGAGTTCTTGTGAACATTCAGCGAGTGGAACAGTTTCAGGAAAAAACAGGCTGGTTTGATCGACAAGGGCGGTCTGTTTTTGCAAGACAATGCCCAACCTCATACTGCCCACCAACACCACTTGCACATTACAGGAACTCGGCTGGGAATTATTGCTACATAAGGAGTTCCTGGGAGGCCAACGTTTTAAATGTGAAGCAGACAGTCTGATCAGGGCTCCGGCGTATTGAGAAAACTTTCTACCTTGATGGTGTCCAAGCACTAGTGAAACACTGGCATTAGTGTAACAGGGGATTATATAAAGAAATAAAGAGAGTGGACTGTGTCCTGTTATTCTGCACAATCAAAAGTCCCGGTATGACTTGAATGCCCTTTATATTAACATTTCTTTTGTTTGTATAATTTGTAATATTTATAGCAAATGAACCAGTGCTAAGAAGCTGACTTGAATGCCCTTGGTAAAAATAATTATAATAATAATGATACTTTTTTATTGTTATTTTTGCAGTTAATGAGGCACAATTTTGGCGACACGGTGGTGTAGTGGTTAGCACTGTCGCCTTGCACCTCCAGGGTTCAGGCTTGATTCCCGTCTCTGTGTGCATGGAGTTTGCATGAGAATGAGTGTGAGTGAGTGTGTGTATGTATGTGTGCCCTGTGATGGATTGGCTCTCTGTCCAGGGTGTACCCTGCCTTATGCCCTAAGCCTCCTGGGATAGGCTCCAGGTCCCCGCAACCCTGAATAAAGTGGTATAGAAGATGAGTGAGTGAATGATACACAATGTTATCTCTTATGATACATTACATTACAGTACTAACCTGTTGCATTATAGCAGCTACAGTACAAACAAGCTGTTTTTCATTCTAGTGAAGTTAATGATGCAAAACAACCTGCAGCTTGTCATGTTACTTAGAAAGACCTTTCAACGCACCGATACTCCAGTCTCTTTCTCGAAATGTTATATAAACATCTCGATGATTTACTGTAGGTACAAATGACAGTGTTAAAACTAACACATTTATATAAACAGCTTTATATATTCTCAACTTGTACGTATACAGTATACTTTTGTTACTTTTTGGGTATAGAGGAATGTCTGAGAAACACAACACAAATATCTAATTTGTGTACTTTGGATTTTTCTTTTCTCCAAATCCATCTGCCATTTTGTCCCAAGGGGGTGCAAATTTTTGCACTCAGCCATATTTAATACTCTTTAGAGAAATAATGGCTATCTACAGTACACTGCATACACATCCAAAATCATTCTCGAAGAAATCTCTCCGATTCAGCTTTCAGCTGTTTGAATTTTTTTTCTTTGAGTGTAAAGAAGACGATTGTTGTTCTTTTCAGCGTGCAAGCGTTTGCAGTCCCCCGCTGTGAGCGAATCTAAATGCACCCTGTCACTCCATAAGGGGCTCTCCCTCCCTCAGGAGACGAGGCGGGGGAGTGACAGAAAGTTGGCAGCATCTTTGAGCCTCACATAGAGACAGCATGTGTGGAGAGATAAGAGAAGACAGCGAGCGTATGGTAGCGCGGTTAAAGCAAAGCCGCTGATGGCCTGTCGGAGTTTCGTCCCTGTCTGTAGTGTGGGTGGGAACAGGAACAGGACGGCTCGAATGATTCCGGCTGCTGATTTGTGCCAACGAGTCGGTTGCTGACCATGTTCTCCGCCTCTCTGCGCTTCCTCTCCTTCTTAGGCTGTATCTCTGAAATGGGACCCGAGCTTCAGGAGGCTGCTGTGAAACCACATCTGTGGAAAGTGGCCCCCCTACTTTGATTTCACGCTAGATTTCGCAGTGGTGACAGCCGTGTCCATGGGAATACGGTGTCACCAGCCAAGCATGGCGGACTGCTGACCGCACACACACACACACACACACACACACACACACACACACTACTCAAATGCAGGAGGTGGAAGAAGAACCTGGGTCAAACGGATTCCCCTGAGACAGATATGCCATGATTTTACTCCTGGAATGAAACAAAGGCGTCAGGAAATGAGTGAAGGCAGTTAGTATAACAAAAACGTTCTTGCTTTTTTTGCAAAGAAAGTCATAACATGGCACCTTACCTGTGGGGCCATGGGTCAGTTCACTCTCTTCAGGCTCCTCATCATGTTGTTAAAGAAACAAGCCAATATTTGGGGTATAATCTGCCTGAATTCCTTCAAGTAATT
>JAOVVA010000037.1:34319094-34334452 GCA_028565275.1 Leiocassis micropogon
TAGGGTTAGATGGAGGCAGATGATTCGCTGTGGCGACCCCTGAAAGGGAACAGCCGAAAGACAAAGAAGAAGAAGATTAGTGTTATATACTGTTGTTACAATATCTTACATTTTTGTGCAATAGCAACTGTGCAATAACACCATTTTAAACTGTGCAATATTGCAGACTCATTTAAAAGTGTAACTATTGTATTATTTTTCTTTTCTTTTTTATTTATTCACTGTTCCCTACTTTAAAATTGGACATTTTTCTTTGCTGCTGTAACATAGAAATTTTCCCACTATCAGACGAATAAAGGTATATCTTATCTTATCTTAATTATACTGTTCTGTAATGTTGACTTGTTCCTACCAGGGGGTATCAAAAAGTCTCAAGATCAGCTCTGTTTACCAGCTCTGTTTTTTTGCCGTACATTCTCCCTCAGACACCTTAAAACCTGGCTATAAAATTTGCTGTTGACGTTTTGGCCCTTGGGGACGAATTTTCGATGCAGAATGCCGCAAATGTCAAAGACGATGAGCATGCACTTGTTCGAGCTGCGGACCTGTCTCGCCTTTTTCGGAGATGACAGGCTCTTCCACGCTGGAGACTGTTGCTTCATCTCAGGGTCAAACACACAAGTGTCATCACCGGTAATGATCCTCGACATGAAGGACGGGTCATCCACGACACACTGATGGAGTTCTTGGCAGACTTCGACACGATGTTCCTTCTGCTCCTGGGTCAGCAGGCTGGGGACAAACTTGGCAGCAACACGGTGCATGTTCAAATCACATGTGAGGATTGCCTGACATGCTGACAACGGCAGCAGTGTTGTGGATTGTTCTCTGACGATCATCGTGCACAAGTGGCTGAATGGTTTCGACATTTTCGCGGGGATGAGGTCTTCCTGATCTCTCGTCTTCTTCCAGGGATGTTCTTCTGCTCTTGAAGTGTGTAGTACTCAAAACATTTTAAACGACTCATTGCAGAATCACTGTAATCTTGCCGAATCATGTCAAATGTCTCTGTAGCAGATTTACCCAGTTTCTCACGGAATGTCCCATTCATTCTTTGTTCTAACGTGCTGTCCATGATGAAATAACAGATTTGGTCAGAATTGCATTAGCTGCACAGCTTCCGATGTAAACAGGACGAGGTCTTTTGGCACACTGACTTATGAAGGTCGTCGCTCCCTGTGACTGTGCGTGCAGCTTTGTGCTGCCATCTATTGGTGTATTACAAAACTACTTCTAACCAATCAGAATAGAGAATTCAGTAGTGCTGTGGTAGAAAGTGGTCTGATGTTGTAACCAAATTACTACACCCTCTGAAAAAAACAGTCGATTTTAAGCTTTTCTATCACTAAATGATAATTTCATTAATGAATATTTTGCATATATGCTCATTTACATATTTAACATCTGCTCCATGGATTCCTCTTGTCCCAGTACAAGGATGCTACAATATGTGCTAAAATTTCCTATCACTCATAAGCAGCTAATAGAGATCAGGCTGAAAATGAGCACAAGAGTATTTCTATAATGAGAAAAAGACTGCCATAATTTATGCAGAATTTGTGCCCTAATTTCTTTCCCTGAGAACACATTTGTTGATTCTGTGCAGCGCAGATAATAAGAACAAATTCACTTGACACAAGTCGAGTTTGCTCTCTCTCTCTTTCTCTCTCTCTCTCTCTCTCTCTCTCTCTCTCTCTGTCGCTGCAGTTCTACCCCAATCCAAAATCAATTACACTCCACAGACCAATAATCTAGTGCCTCCCCCAAGTGAACCCTTATCTTCCTCTCAGGGCCAGATAGAAAATAACAAATTACTGCAGATAATTCGGTGGCTGTCGACGTCGCTCGCTGCCTCTGCATCGGACCGACAGCTTTGTTGTGTGTGGCATTCATTCCTCTCCATGCTTCTTCTCTCATCCCCTCTCTCTCTCTTTCCTTCTGTTTCTCTTTAACTTCATCGATTTTTTTTCTTGTCCTTCAGCAAATGTCTTGTTTAAGGATTATTATCTTGCAGCATAATAATAATAATAATAATAATAATAATAATAATAATAATAATTTTAAAAGTGGCTAAATAAAAAAAAAGATCATCCATACATGCAGTACCGTGTATTAAAATTTTATGAATTATGGAATATAAACAGCAGTAATAGTAGTATAATATAATTTAAGCATGTGTACGTGTGTGTGTGTGTGTGTATTGACTGTGCATGTGTGTGGACTGTGCCTATATTTGCACTCTCTCCTCCATGCATTAGTGATGGAGGTCATCAGGATAGTAGGGCGACTGTCACAGCGGACGGTTATTTAGGCTGTGCTGGTATCCTGATAAAGTGCATTAAAAGATGGATGGAGAATGAAAGGCACTGGAGGCAGGACAGTGGAATTAGCTCCCATTGTCATGATAATGACATTCATATTTTTCACATCCAACACACCCAGACCTGGCATTGTGCGGTAAACGGGAATGCAATTTCTCAGCCAGCAGCGATCAGAATAAGGAACGACAATTACAAATCCTCTTTGAGAAAGTAAGTCGCTAAACGACTTTTCATTCAGGCGAGGCGAAGGGGTCTAGGAAAGCAATTAAAGTGTGTGTAGCTGTAGGGAAAAGACCCTGCTATGTTATTTAACCTACATATGGATTATTCCTTCATTCATAGTCAGAAAAACATTCACAAATTTAAAAAGCAAAACAAGTCAAAGGTGCAGTTTGTAATGTTTCAACGTTTACGAATCATATAATGAGCTGGTGGGAAAGCAGGTGCCCAGGTGAAACAGGGCCAGGGAGAAAATGGAAAATCCTGGAATGTTGAAAACTCACTTGGAGGGAAATTTTGGAAAAGGAAGCAACCAGGTTCGGGTTCTTCGTTAGAGCTTCTGTATATACTGTAGATGATGTTCTCTCCATTTCCAAAAAGCCCAACCAGCAAGATGGAGGGATCCAAATACAAGGCAATACTAGATGAAAAACAAGATCAAAGTAGTCAAACATCTTACCCACTGGGCTACCACTGCCCATCAAAACCTAATTGTTGTAAAAAGAATGGGCACAAACATCAGGATCCAGATGTGCAAAGGTATTTGAGAAGAATTCTAGACTTGCAGCTGTATTTGCTGCCAAAAGTGGTTCAAAAGTGGTTATTAGTGATCCAAGATGGTGAAAATTTATACACTTTGATTGCATTTTGAGACTTCCAACTATCTTCCAATGTTAGATAAACACATGGGTTCACGTTGCCAAGTCAAACCTGAAATATTGATTTTGCAGAAAATAATCCCCTGCACATTAATAATGTGCTTTTTTACAAGAGTTTTACAAGTGTTTGGGTAGCATCAAGGTAGAAGGTTTTTTCAGTAAACCAGAGCCATGATCGAACTGCTGGCTTCAGGTCTAAAAAAACTGGCCTCCCAGGAACTCCTTTAATGGCCCAAACATGTGGGAATGGCTTGAAGCGAGGTCAGGACTGGACACGTTCTTGTAATGTGCAAATGGTGTTGGTGAATGAGTGTGTGTACAGTTCCCACAGACAAAGGGAACTTTTCTATACGTTATCTGTCGATTCTCAATGATCAGGCGTTATACTTGCTGATCGTTCACAGGAAAGGCTGCAATGGGCTCCAAGCAACCTTGGCCAGGATCGTCATTTACTGTACGACAGAAGTACGACCATCTTTAAAACGTCTAAATGTCTTACTGTGGCTAAGAGTCTAATCACTGTACTGTGAATGAAGTCATCTGTAAATATCAATTGCTTTCTTGCCTTCATTCACCAGAAATGTTACTGTATCAAGTTCTGGGTTTGATTGAATGACCCATATTATGTAAATAAAAATGGGTTAAAACCAAATTTTAGGCATTTTAGTTTATACTATAACATGGAAAGGGACTGTATGGCCACGATCAGACACTCATATGTGGCTGTTGTGTTGCCTCTGCTGTGAATTCCATGTAATCAAGCTGCATAATGCCTCATTTCTAACTCGTCCCGGTCCATCACGATTATGACAGATTAATGAAGTGTGTATCAAACCCCACCAGCTTCTAAAACCTGATAAAGAAGCAGCTCTTTTTACGAGATCTGTCATGATTAAAGTCTCAAGACAGGTTTATGCTCACAGGAGAAGTTTTAGATAGGTTTCCTTATAGAATTTACCTGTTTGGAGGGAGATTGAATTTAAATAGAAAGAGAGAGAGAGAGAGAGAGAGAGAGATAGAGATTTTAAAAAAGCGGTGTTATACTGTGGTACGATTTCACAGCGAGACAAGGAGTGGAGGGAGAAAAATCACGAATGAAGAATGAAATATTTGGAGCTGGAGAGCAAAGAGGAATTCAGATTGGTTTGGTAAAACCAGAGGCAGATAATGATAGACAACAATGGAGGCAATTACTCAAGAAATGGGAGATAAGTATGGTCTCCTTGAGACGAAGGTTTTTCCCCCGGTAATGGTTCATTTATTCAGGAGCTGCGCTTTCACCATACGGCGGCGTCTCAAGGAAGAGCGTGTGAAAGGCTGCAATCAGCACTCAATTAGAGTGTTTTACATTTCAATGGTAATGAGGATACCAGGCAATGTGTCTGCCATGGTAAGGGGGGGGGGATGAAAAGGAGGCAGAAGATAGCAGAAGAATAACAGAGAAGAACAAGACAGAGAGAGAGGGAGATTACAGAGAAGATTATAATAGTCAGAAATATGAGAAATTGCCTGGAACAGTGGTTCGTGTACTTCGGCTTTGCTCGATGAAGTGTTTGTCTCCGCCCTAACACACCCACATGGACTCATATTATTCCTGCAAGTTGCTGTTAATTAGCTGATTAGAAGCATCAGGTGCGTTAAAGCGGATAAAGCCACATTATTCTCAAGGCAGAAGGATCAGGGCCTACTGCACAGGAAGGATGGCGTTGCTCATACTTTTATGAGTTTTCTTATAAAAGTCTACACTATCAAAGTGCACTGAAGAGATGAAGATGGACATTTTGTCGGCTCTTTATTCTGGGTTAGTATTTATTTATTTATTTATTTATTTATTTATAAGTTTCGGTTAGGCCGGTGTGTTTGTGCTTATCGGTATACCGAGGCACCCTGACATTACTGAGGTGAGCTTAGCTAACGTTAGGCTTCATGTTACTGCAATGTACAGAGGTTAGGGAGCTAAACACTCATAACTATATCTATCTTTTTCCAAACTCTGCCCTGACTTTTACCAGCGACAGCATCACAAGGGCCACCCCAGCACACACGGGCGTGCGAGCGCTCAGCTCACAAAAGTTTGAGAAAAAAACAGTGTTTCACAGTTAAGGAGTAGAGCCGCTAATTTAAGGGATATACAAATTGGCAGAGTCCCCAATGCTTATTTACGAGTGTTATATTTGTTAACTTATTTATATAAAAATGAAATGAGTAAATACCCAGTTAATTTAAAACATCACTGCAAACAAGTAATTACTCCTGAGAATGACAAAATAAAACCCTTGAAAATATCAAAACCTTTTAAATATGATGCAATACGTACGCTTTAACTCATCATTAGAATTCCAGAAACAGTCTTTTAAACACTTTGGTTGTATAATGCCTTATTCATATCTTCAATTTTTATCATAGCTAGATATTCTGTGAAATTTATTTATCTTTGTCTTTACAAGACTTCACTTGTTCTCTTTAACCAGAGCTGTAGTGTGGAGGTTTGGGGTCAGAGCGGTGATGGTTGGCCCTTTGGATCTACTGGAGAAGCGTGAACAAGCTGCTGAAGTTGTAGTAGTCATATGAGTTTTAGAAGAGATGTTAGGTCAGGTCTGTGCTCTAAAAAGTGAGTTCCAAAAGGACTGGACGTCCACCTTTGAAGTCCAAATAATTTAATGTGCCCTTTAAACAAAATAGAACCTGCAGTCTCCTGTTTTATGCAGATCACTGTTTTTGACTAGTTTTGAAAGAATAAAGTATTTTTAATTAATGTTTTAATTGTTGGGGTATTGTTATGCCAACACTTAAACCAACTACATCAATGTGCTATAAGGGAAGATAACTTACTTTTTTGAGTAGGTGAAAAGTTAAGCTAAGTCAACCCTAGAGAAATATAATTAATTGAGCCCATGACCAATATTACTTGAGCTGACTTAAATATTTGAATTATAAGTTGATTCAACTTAAAATTTTGAAATGGGAACATTTTTTTACCAACTTAACAGCAATGTAAAATATTTTGTTTGGCCAGCAAATTTCTCAAGAAATTTAATAAACTTGTTACTAATCTCTTTTATGTTGAGGTGGCTTATTTTATTTTATTTTATTTTTTTACTGTGTAGCTTACTAGCTGACATGTGCATGAGTTTTTAATGCTCATATACAAAGGTGAGTCAAAAATGTCGACAAGCTTTTGTATTCCCAAGTGTGTGAGCCACAAATGCACCGCTGTCTTCACTTCTTCATCCAAAGTAAATTTTCGTCCTCTTAGGGCTGCTTTCAGGAGACTAAACAGGTTAACGTGTGATGGAGCAAGATACAGTAGGCCTATAGGGAGGATGCTTTAACACCTCAAAATAATAAGCACTGTTGATTGTTGAACCTTTTTCCTGATAATGTTCCAATACTGGCCCAGAAAACTGTAAGCATTGATAAATTTTCCAGCTGATGGTTGACTTTTAAACTTTTTCTTGGTCGGTGATTGAGGATGTTTCCAGCACAGCAGTGACTGGGAGGACAGCAGCTTTGAACGGAAAGTGCTGATAAGACATATAATTTATATAACCAGAGAGCGGATCATTTTTTACTCACCCTCGTATCACTTGTGTTAACATGCGATGTTTGTTAATTGGTGATTTCTGAGGATGATAACGCTAGATCAATTACAGCAGCAGAAAGGAAGACTCTCTTGAACTTCCTTTCCTGTTTCATCATTGTTTATGATGATTTTTGCAACAACTGGAGTAAAACTTACTTTACTGGAGGTTTCAAAACTATTAAATAACACAAATGGAATTAGACAAATACGTAAGAAACTGTCAGTTTTTATTTTAAGGCATGAAGGTCGGCTGTTCTGGAACAGTTCTTGTAAGAACAGTATTGTCAAGTGCATTTGCAAAACTTATCAAGCACCATGATGAAACTGGCTCCTTCTCAGGAAAGCAAGACCAAAACATGTGATGAGAACTCACAGGATTGGGACTAAACAGCTGTGTGTCCATAAGAAAACAACTTGTTAGTGAGAATAATCAGAAAAAAATGGCTTCAATTTGCTAGCGAGCATAGAGTTTGGACTTTGGAACGAGGAACCACAAGGTCATGTGGTCTGATCAGTCCAGTGTGATCCTATTCCAGAGTGAAGGGACTGTCAGGGTAAGAAGGGAAGCACATGAGGTGATGCACCCATCATCTGGAGACAGTGTTATGATCTGGTGTTGCTTCAGTAGCTCAGGTCTAGACTCAGCAACGTCATGTGGCAATAAAATGAAGACAGCTGACGACCTGAATGTACTGAATCACCAGGTTATCACATCTGTGGAGTTTTTCTCCACCACCATATTCGAGGACTCCAGTAAAAGAGTGAACCAGGTAAGATTTTCACAGTGGAAGGGGCCACCACATCGTATGCCATAATCAAAGCTAAAGGCATTCGAAGAGAATATTAGATTGTGCGACTTTAGATCTGGATACAGTAAAATAATCTAACAGCATATTTAAACACAGTGGCTAAATCCCAAGTGGCTCTCTACTCCCTCTCTATATAGTGTCCTATACTGTATGTGCCTTTGAGTTACAGTAACAATGCACAGGAAATACATTCCCTTAAAATATAATATTGTTCGGAATAAGTTTGACGTGATTTTGCAGTGCGGCCCTCGTGAGAGGGTCACACATAGGTCATGTACGTTTTACATTCTGGAATAGGGAGAGTTCCAGGGTTGTGAAAAAAGCTAACCAGAGAGTCTGAAGCTGATCATCCGCTACATGCTAAATTACACATCCAGGTGTACAAACTATTGACGTTGTACGATACGGCACTGCTAATAGGGGATGTGACTCAGCTGTTGTCTATGGGAGCTTGTATTACTCATCGCTGATGCTGCACTACATCATTTCAGTAAATACCAAATCTAAACAGGGCTAACTACAGGAAATTGGCAGGACCATAATGGTAAAAAAAACAAACAAAAAAACACAAGACATTATCTGTTAAACACATTTAATTTCTGAAGACTCTGAGACATGTGCAGGGGATTAATGTCACGCATAACACACATGGATATTAATTAATCATGGAGTCTGGCAATCCACTGAAACTCACTTATTCCCTGTGTGACAATGTCCAAATTGCCCAAAGCCACACGCCGACGAGAGGTGAGAAATGAATCAGCTTCACGTCTCTAAAACTACAGCCAGTATTTTCAGAAAACCGTTAAGTGGATGCATTTACGAGAACATACGGATATGCTTTTTTTTTTTTTTATCTTTATAAAATATCTGTGTCCCTCGCCACGTTCTGTTTCTGCTTCAGTTCTTTCGCTCTCTCCGCTCTCTCCAACATGTTTTGGATACAAGATGAACTTTGATAAGAGTTAATGAGAAAACGCTATTGTCCCCAGAGAGAATGAGGCGAACGGTTCTGTCTCGCCAGCCAAACACTAGAGCTTCCTCTCCAGGAAATGTGAAACAGAGAATAGAGAAGGAAAAAAAGCAAAGCAAAAAAAAAAAGGACAGAAAGAAGTCAAGGGGATGAAATGAGCAGCGGGGACAAGAAAGACAAAGCAAAGAGATAAGCTGTGGATGAGCTGAGTGAAGAGGAGAGAATAGAGGAAATGAAAAGCCTTATTATTTCTGGTGAATATTCACGACCCCGTCGGTTCTCGAGAGCACACCTCGGAATACAGAGTGTTCGTTTTGTGCGAACAAGACAGTCGTTAGATGTGTGCTGAGTAATCTAATTCATTTGCTGTGTATTCACATGTATTTATACTATAATGTCGTATATAAAGACCAGGGGTTTATTGGTTGCACCCCCTGGGTTGGTGGTTCGAATCTCGTTTGCATGTTCTCATTGTGTTTAGTGGGTTTCCTCCAATTTTCTCCCACAATCCGAAGACGTACGCTGTCGTCGGATGGGTGTTTCCAAACTGCAAGAAGGTTGGCTTCCTTAGCGATGTAACTTCCCCTTACGATCTGTGGTCGTTGATGATAATGTTTTGGATAGGTGTTTTCTAGAAGATCTGGTATCATAATTCTATAATCATTTCCTGTGCCAACATAGGTCGCTATGACAACTCTCACCCAAGGGCAACATTTGATGCTAGATTTGTGACTTGTGTTGGATGCTGTTGGATAAATCAACAAACTAGACAGAAGAAAAACAAGATGAGAAGACACCTCTCTCTCCCCGTTTATGTCTCTCTCTGTCCTTCTCAAACACACCCACCTACCCCTTCCCACACACACACACACAAGTCTCAAGGACGTCAGATCTTAATTGAAAATGACAGCTCCAATTAAAAATGTAATCATTTCGCCCGTTTGCTAATTAAAACGGAGGCGACTGATAGTTTTGTCTCATTAACTTCAAAGAGCACCACGGTGCAATGGCTGACTGGGCTTCTTCTGGTGCTTTAGTTTTTTATTTATTTTTTTATTTTAGCAGAATGTGAAATATGCAAGAAATAACCAAAATGAAAGAAAAAAAAACATCTCAGTGTCACTTGACTGATGTCGTCTCGGAAAAAGGAGCTCCACAAAGCCTGCGTGTTATAAAGGAAAGTTTGAGGAAGCCTTACCTTCATCTAATGATCAGACTCCTCTCTGCAGTGTGGCATGGCATGTATGGGTGTATGAGTGAGTGTATGAAAGAGAGAGAGAGAGAGAGAGAGAGAAAGTGATTCGAGCGATTTTATTCTGTATGCTTGCTGCTTATCCCTTGTGGTACATGATCTTAAATTAACCACTTAATCACAGCTGACACATGTGTCCGAGGACTGTCGAATCCCTCTACTTCTCTGTCATCGATGAATTCCTTTCAGTCGTTTTTATTCCCATTACAACAAAAAGGATGTCAAGCCATTTTTATGTTTTTTGTGAAATTTAAAAAGCTGCTGAAGAGAGTTAAATGCTACAGCGATTCCAGTCTGCTTTTAGTACTCGTGGTCATGCTGCTAAAATGATATAATTTTACAATTTCACATTTTATCACATTTTAAAAAGGAACTGCTTTTGAAAGCTCTGTCCTTTGCTTCCTTTGTGCCTTCTGGTTCCGTTTATATTACAATTACAATTCACTCTTGGACCAGTCGTTTGGCCTGAACTTGTGTTTCACTGCATTATTCCTAAATTCTCAATACTGCTACAATATAAATTCCTGTTTAAAGAAATTCTGCATGATTTATTATCTTTAAGCACAGACTATAACTTTAAGTGAACCCCAATCCTGCATTTACAACATACAGAACATATGTATTTCTATATCAGCACTGACCCCTGGTCCAAGCAGCGTCTACGTCTTTTCATTTATCGCCCTCTTTAACAGAACCAAACAGTATACTTTAAAGTGACGGTTCGGATTTTTTTTAGAAATCTGTCTACCAAATTAGCTAAATTGATTTGGTATCTTTCAAAATTACTGTGAATTCAGTATAAATATAATGTTTTTTTTGTTTTTTTTTTCACTGAACTACAGGTAGCTGTATGGCTAACAGGAACTGACCTCATTAGCAAACGATGCCATATGGCTAATTCCAGAGTAAGAAAAACATTCAATTTGTACTAAATATAAATTAATTTTAAAAGACACTTTAAAACATGGGTAGCGGAATTTGGTCCCAATTACTTACAGTACGTTATACTTGTGTTCCCACAGTTGCTGGGCAGAGCAGGAACATTTTTAACAACCAAGACCTATGATAATATACTTATATGCACCTCAATTTTAATTTGAGACGGACTTGAAAAAAACCCAAACTATTCCCTTAACTTCTCTTTGCATTCAGGCTGTCTCTGGTCTTGACAATGTATTTGGCTCACTTATGTTATAAGACATAAGTCAAGAGCACTTAGATTTGAGTCTAATTTCATCTGGAACAAGATGGCTGCCTACAAACTTACCATATGGTTCAAGCAAGTAATAAAATATAAGGTATAAGGAGCCTGCTCAAAGGATTTGCTGGGTTTATGAGTTATTAATATATAGTCATCACTCCACCTGTCCCTGACCATTAATTTTTTGATCAGCTCAGCGGTAACATAACATGGGCAGTGTCAGTGAACACATGAAGGTCAAAAGAGTAATAAAGTAAAGCCATTATATTGAGAAGCATGCTGGAATCACTTTACATTCGCAATGTTTAAACCATCTCTCTGAGACCACCTCCAAATTAGTCTCAATTCAGGTTACTTTTTCCTTTGGATTATTTGGGTATTACTATGGAGTCCAGACTGAGGAGGAAAAACAACCGCTTTGTTACCTGAAAAAACTGAGTACTCCTACGTACCCTTCACACTAGGAACTTGGACATGGATTAGAGAACACTTGACCAGAGTTCATGGAACGTTTGATTAATGTGAATACTGTACCATGCCTGGATATGGAACAGTGTGCTGTGCCCGGATCTACTTGAGAAGGTGTTCTCAGGCTCAGTTTGCATTAAATTTGAAAGCGAACTGTACTGTACCAAAACACAAAACATATTCTGTCTCATCAGCTACGGCTGATAAAGTAGGAGTGAGGTGTGATCCAAAGATCCAGAGCCAAAATATCAAATAACATTTGCCATAGCATGAAGGTCAACCCTGTTCTCCCCCTCTTCCTCTTTTTTGGGTTTATTGGGGACTTGCAAACCAAGTGGAATAGTTGCCAACTGCCACCTACTATCAGAGTGCATGAGTATACAAGTGTTCCCAAGTATGGAACAATATTCCTAATGTGAAAGCTGGCCAATAGGAAGGTTGGGAGGGGGGAAGCTTTCGGACTTTGGCATAACCGAAAAGTACATCATGCCTACTGTCAAAACAGCCTTAATCTGCTCTATACTTTCCAGGTTAATAACTAAGGTTTGTGCAGAAATAATGCATAAATCAATAACCATAACCAATATAGTATTTAGTATTTTAAACGCGAGAAAATTTACCCAGTGTGAAGCTGCTCGGGATAGCTACAACATCATGAATAAAAAATTATTAAACTACTGTTCTATGATTTTAATATTGTTCTTGTTGACAGTCTATGAAACACCATCAACCTTTAAAAATAAATTTCTTAAACGATACAGAATTACCTAAAACTGATTGCAAACGTTATTAAATCTTTGTATCCACTTTAGAGATTTTTTTCCTAGCTTTGTGCTTTAGTTAAAGAAGTAAAAGCCTAGCTGCATGGATTTTCCTTTTTCCCCTCTCAGTGTCAGAAGCTTCCCGCCGAAGACAAAAGCGCCTCAGTTCTCTGTGGAGTAATTATAGTTCCGCCTCCTTTCATGTCAGCACGCCGTGGCCAAGTCTTTGTTTGAGACCTCTCTTTAAAAAAACACTGTACGCCCCAGGCCTCAAATACAAGATTAAACGATTCTCTGTTGATATTGAAATGAGAGATTCTACATTTAAGGGCAGTTTAAAGAAACAAGGCAAAGCATGAAGTCTGAAATAAACATGACACATTTGTTCATGTCTTTTAGGGGTTTTGGAGTGAGGTAGCATTGTGGGGATTTGTATGATATATGATATTAACTGACTGTATATGTGTTGTTTTTTTTTCAGACAATTTGATGTTAAAAGATCTCAATCTAACATCAGAAAGAAACTTTTACACACATGAATCATAACATGCTGTTTAGTGTTACATAGGACATAAGACAAGGACATTTCTGCACAGGTCAGTAAGCACACTGATGTGTCTGTGGGTGGAGATTGATCATTTTTACTATAACGTGATATGCGTTTTGAAAGCGTTAAGTCAATTATTCATTCATTCATTCACTCATTCGTCCATCTTCTATACTGCTTATCTTGTACAGGGTGGCAGGGGGTATGGAGCCTATCCCAGGACACTTTAAGCACAAGGCGGGGTATACCCTGGAGAGAGTGCCAATCAATCACAGGGCAGGCACACACATACAGTACACGCTCACTAGGGTACAACTCTGCATGTCTTTGAACTGTGGGAGGTAACCGGAGACACAGGATTCATGGATAAAATATCACAATAATGACCTTGTAAAAAATTTCAATCAACATTACAGTATATAGTATATTCTTTAAGGGGTATGTGTACAAATAAGAAACAACTGAATTAATTATTTTAAAATTCACAAATGGGTTTAAGAGATGGGGATACATTTCTTATTACATTTGATTTAAAAACACTTAATATCAAACAAATGCAAAATTTACTGAGCCCCTTAAGTTACATAGGAAAATACACAAAAGTGGTGTTACAGGAGTAAAAAAAAAAAAAAGAAAACACACAGAAGAACAGAAAGTGGCAGATAGGTAAAAATTATACCAGAGTGCTTTTGAATTCTCAAATCTGATTGGTTAGAAGTTGACGTTCTCTGACAGTAGTTCTGTTTATCAGACAGCTCACAGGTTAATATTAATTTCTTGTTTTAATACATTATTGTTTCTATAGTAACAGCTTGTATGGTAGTTAATTCACATAATCTAAATTGAATAATAATGAGATTAAAGAGGAGGCATTTATTTAGCATTTATTGAAGGATTCTTTAGTATCAGCACTTTGTAACAGTCAGCCCTTACTTTTAAGTTCACACTTGAACGTTCTGGTTTCTCTGTAATGTGAAAATCTGCATTGATTATCTTCAAAAGAGTAAAGAAAGAGGGAACAACTGTTTATAGCTAGTTATAGAACCAACTTGTCAAGCAGATGTTCCACAACATTAAATGTAACTAATGTAAAAATAAAATGATCTGCTGTTCTCCAATAAATAAAAAGTAAGTGGTATGAGGACATGCAGTTATAGCAAATAGCATTCTCATTGAGATCTCATTAAAGTAAATGCTAAGAGAATTGGCCCTGATGCATACAAAATGTCCTTGTGAAAGCAGGCACACTCTCAGGCTCATGGGGAACTGAGATAGACTGCACGCATCAGCGCGCCAGCGGACGTTTTTCACTGCCGTGTGCAAACTGTAAAAGTGGTTTCATTTTAATTACACGCTAACGTGCAGTATGAAGAATATAACATTTGTCTCCAGAACAGAGTCTCTTGACAGATTCAGTGGACTGACACTCTCTCTCTCTCTCTCTCTCTCTCTCTCTCACACACACACACACACACACACGCGCGCACACACACACAGTACAAACTCAGCAAAGCAGAGACACCTTAGAGGGTTGAGGGGGCGTGAGACAGGACACATGGTCTACTCCCAGATCCTTCACAAGCTTTTTATCCCTACATCATTTAGCCACTCTCCTTCACTTATCCTTCAGTCTCTCTGTTCAGCCGGATGTGTCTATCTCTTAGCATCTCTCTTTTTCACTTGCTGCTTGTCTCTCTCTTTCTCTTTATATTTCTGTTTCTCTTTATTCTCTTTCTGTTTATCTTTCTTCCCCTCTGTCTTTTTCTCTTTTTCTTTCTCCCTCTCCCTTTCTCTGTCTTTCTCACTCTCTCTTTCCTTTTTCTATTTCTGTCTCTTCACTCCTTCCCCATGTCTCTTTTTGTCTCCCTCTTTATATTCTATTTTCTTGTCTCTCTTGTTATCTCTGTTTTTCTTGCTTAATCTTTCTCTATTCTCTCTCTCTCTCTCTCTCTCTCTCTTTCTCTCTCTCTCTTTATGTTTTTCAGATGCAGGATCTGCCAGTTGTGTCGAAGGCACGCAGCATGCGACCTTGACTGTACCGACTTTTGGGAGGGCAGAGTGAGCGAATCGCTAGCCTGTGACGAGTGTTGCATTAAAAACGGAGAGGCCGTATAAAAAATGAAACTCCTCTATAAAACCAGGTGGCCGGAAAGTCTCGACTACCCTGCAACACACTGACCTTCAAGCAGTACTTTGCAAAGAGAATGTTTCCTTTGCTGTTGTTAAAAAAATAAAACTCATTAAAAAAACTCTTGTTTAGAAAATTACACATCCACATTTACACATTTACTTTTATTTCGACACTAAAGAAGTAACTTGCTAACCAGCATGTACATGAGCTCTAATTCCTAGTTACCTACTCGGCAGCTATCATATCTATATAAGTATGTGAGGTAGTAGCTAGCTAGAGTGTACGTATGCTTTAATTTTTGTTTACACACATGCCAGCTTTTAAACCTGAATGTCTGAGGTAAATCTGTGTGTGTTTAACTAACACACAGTATGAATGCAGATCAATTCCTGCTCTCTGTTTCACCCAGATGAGGATGGGTTCCCTGTTGAGTC
>JAOVVA010000037.1:34346929-34361253 GCA_028565275.1 Leiocassis micropogon
GCATTACATCAGACGGTACTCCATTTAGATCTACAAAATGGTATCGATCAGACAGGTATGATCTAAACCATTTTAATATTCATTCATTCATTCATTCATTTATATTCTATACTGCTTATCCTGTACAGGGTCACCTGGAGCCTATCCCAGGAAACTACTACAATGCAGGGTAGACCCTGGACAGGGTGCCAATCCATTGCAGAGCACACATGCACACACCACATATTCATTCACAACACTGGACTATGGGAGGAAACCGGAGCACCCGGAAGAAAACCCACCAACCTCAGGTAGAATATGCAAACTTCACACACAGACACGATGCAGGAATCGAACCTGTATACATGAGGATTGAGGCCTCAGTGCTAACCTCCAAACACTGCACACAATTGTAATAATCATGTACTCTCAAAATTTTAAACAGTGATTAACAAGAAGTTTCTTCATTTCGTACTTGCCAGAAATAGCTCCGCCCCATGTACAATAGAAACAGAGATGGTGCTTTACTTGAATCTCAGCACACACTATAAAACCCTTTTCCACCTTGTTACACCCTTGTCCCCCTTATTTTCTTTCTTCCTATTACACAGAATTTTGGAAATCCCAACAATTATTAGCAAATTATAAATGCATTTTCTCAATGTGCCATCAGGAAAGAAAAACTCCATAGATGTGATAACCTGGTCATTCAGTACATTCAGGTCATCAGCTGACTTCATTTTATTGCCACATAACGTTGCTGAGTCTAGACCTGAGCAACTGAAGCAACCCCAGATCATAACACTGTCTCCAGAGACTTGTACAGTGGACACTATGCATGATGGGAGCATCGCTTCATGAGCTTCCCTTCTTACCTTGACACTCACATCACTCTGGAATAGGATCAATCTGAACTTATTAGATCACAAGACCTTTTTCTATTGTTCCAAATCAAATGCTCCCTAGCAAAGTAAAGCCTTTTTACTAAATAGATTTAACACACAGCTGTTTCTTAACTCATTTCCAGTAATTTCTCCTTAGTTGCTATTTTTCCCTGCTGAAGGCCCTTTTGTGATGGTGATGTTTTTTTTTTTTTTGGCCAGACAGTGTATATTATAACAGCTATAAACAGCTCCCTCACCATCCTTTCTTCTTTGTAATGAATAAAGCAACAACAAAAACAAAAAAGACAGTTGTGTTTTATAAAGGTACCCATAGTGTAAATTCCATTGTTTTGTAGGTCTTACAGAAACTGACACTGGAGACTCCTTTCATAAATGGTCACAAAAATCTCTGTACAATGATAACACATTTACTGTACATGGATCATCCTTTTCATAAGTCCATGCGGACAAATTGTTACCATAGAAACAATAACATCTTACAGTGAGCGCATTATACTGTATAAACCTGTGATTTGTAGCTGCTGTTATAAAATATTATAAGCATGTATGGCCAATCTGAAAAGAGTAATAAACAGCACTGTGCTATAAGGTTTCTGTTTAAAGGTTTTATCGTGGTTGATTGTGTTAAAGGTGAAGGTTTGTCAGAGTTTATATTGTAGATGTTTCTTTAAAGAGGAACAGGATGTAATGTTTCTATCTGATTGCTTAAAAAAGATGAACAGAGACTGAAAGAGAGACAGATCGGTGACTATGCCAAAGACAGTCTCACTGCATGTAAGCTCTGGATGTGAAGTCCATTGGGATTTCCTCTCAGTAACCGGCACGAGTTTTGGCATCAGCTGATTACTTTTCAGTCTGCCTTATTATTTATGCCTGTCACTGATCATTAATTCATGGAGGCAGTCTGCTCCGTCTGCTTTCTCTTTACCTGGCTGAGTGACATGACGTTTCATCTCAGTGTGCGGACTTTATTGAGCACAAGAGAAAAGTAAGAGATGCATAACTGAACTTTATTTATTTATGTATTTTCCAAAGAAACAAATTACACCATTTTCATAAATAGATTCCCACAATGGGAAAAAAATATCCTCCAAAATTTTACTGACTATATGAGAAATGCAGTTAAAACACATTGGGTCATGCTGTTATAGGAAAATAATCAACAACAGGAATGGTGGAATGGTGCAATGTCACAGTTATTGCCTTGAACTTACAATATTACAATGACAAAAACATTGGGAACTGCTCCATGTTTCTTACAGTACATCCCCTTCACCGCATTTTGTCAAGGATTACATTGTTCAAAATGTATTAAAAAATTAGATGTCATTTCTTGTTCGCGCAAAACATTTAGCTAAAACTGCAAAGCACACATAAAGTACACATTAATTTTACAAATAATTTCACAGCGGTAAATAGCATATAATAATATCAAGAGTCTTGACCAACATCAAACCCCAACTCCAACCCTTCCAGATGTTTCAGTTTCAGGGCTGATTTGACATCATCTACTCTTTAGAGATCATGCTTTGTTTTCTTTTGTGTTTATTTTACATGCAGTCAAGGTAGAATTAAATACATAATTCATATCAGTGTCATATTTCCAGCTATCATGTAGATATTATTTTATTTCAGCTTCGGGGAGCTGTCCATGTGTAAATGATGTATGGATTTTACTCAAAAAGAACAGGGGAGAACTGAAAAGTGGAATGCATATGGTGGAAACTGTTGATGGAAACCGTGATGCAACAAGACGGCAATCCAAAACACAGCATGTGACAGCATTATGGGTAAAAAAATAATAATAAAAGGAGGAATACCTATCAATGTCTTTCTGGAGCCAAGTCAAGAGATCATTGCATGGTGTTATATGCTGTACTTTAATAAAAAATAAAAAAATTATAAAAAATGGCAAAGAAAAATAAGGAATCGCAGAAGTCAAGAATAGAATAATGTTTGAAATTTGGATTTGATTTCCAGAAATTAGATCTTTTAATTAAGTTTTAAAGTTTAATTAAAACTCCTATGGGATGACACATGCTCGGAAAAAAAATCTCTAGATTTAACTTTAAGTTCTAATTACAATCAGTTTTAAATATATACTTTTTTGCTTTTAAAGGGTTTTACTTCAAACTATTTCTGCATAGAATCCTTGTATTGTAGTTCAGGCATATATAGAACCTTCATGTGTTCCTCTAAAGCAAATTAATCCATAAAGATTATAAATGTTAATAAAGAGTACTTTTTTTATTTAAAGCATGCAAATATGAAATGTTATGCTGTGTTTGAAATTCATACTTTGACAAAAGAAAACAAACTAGAATTACTGGCTTGCGGTTTTATGCCTCAGTCAACCAATGAAGTTGGTAAAGCTCTGGAGATCTGTGGTAGAACTGGCATACACTATTGCATATTAGTGGGTAAATCAATAAAGGTCTGTCAATGTCCAAACACAGTATTTTAGAATACAAGTTGTCTTTGTCTTAAAATGCAATTTATTTGTTTTTTTAACAAAAAATCTCTCCATGATATCATGTTTTATAAGAATGGCTAGATGGGAGGTCACAGTGACCCCAACATTTGACCACCAAAATCTATTCAGTTGAGTCCAAGTAGATGTTTGTGACAATTTAGAAAAAAAATCTCTCCAAGCATTCCCGAGATAAATGCATTCACAAGAAAGGGATTGACATGAGGTCACAGTGTTATTGCCCTTTGACCAGCAAAATGTAATCAGCTCATTGTTCTGACCAAGTGGACATTTGTTTAAATTTTTAAACTCCTGTCGATCTTGACGTATCGCACTCACAATGAGACGTGATGTCACAGTGATGTTGACCTTTGACCACCATAATCTAAACCATGTGGACATTTGTTCCAATTCAAAGAAATTCCTTGAACGCATTCGTGTGATATTGTGTTCATATACCTGTATATGGGAGAGATGCAAGTTGACAGTGACCTTGACCTTTGACCATCAAATTCTAATCTATTCATCCTTGATCCCCAGGGGACATGAGTGGCAATTTTGAAGAAATTCCCTTAGGGCACTAGTTGTATGGATACTGGACACAAGAATGGAACTGATATACTAGGATGGACATGAGGTCACAGTGACCTTGACATTTTATCCTTGACTACCAAAATGTAATCGTTTCATCCTTCAGTCCAAATGGACTTTTTTTGTGCCGATTTTAATAAAATTCCCTCAAGGCCTTCCTGAGATATCACATTCAAAACAATGGGACAGATGCATTGACCTTGACTTTTGACTCCTGACACCCAACTCTAAGCAGTTTATACTTCTGTAAAAGTGGACTAATTTTGAATACATTTGCTCATGGTCTTCCTGAGATATCACAAGAATTGGAACGCATACGGTATATACACAAATATAATATAAACACATAACATAAAAACAGCTGAATTTTAACTACGAAACAAAATCTCTTATAAATTTTACAGCTACAAATTTTAGAAACCCTGAACATTATAAAAGCAATAGATTTTGAAACTCTATGTAAATCTAGAACCCTTCGAGTTCTATATGGAGGCATGCAGAGGGTTACATAAACAAACCACTTGGTCTATGTAGAAACTTTACATAAAAGGTTAGAACACCAACACATTAACTAATAAAACACATATAGAGCATATAAACACATACGGCATTAGATAATTAAGCAACAACAACAACAACAACAGTCAATTGTTATTTCAAGACACAAAGGTCAGCTGTTCTGGCCAACAATTCCAACAGTCCTTGTAAGAACCGTATTGTCAAGTGCATTTGCAAGCACCATGATGAATCTGACTCGCATGAGGACCTTTCCAGGAAAGCAAGACCAAAATGGACCTCAGCTCCAGAGAAGTTCATTTAGAGTTACCAGTCTCAGAAATCACCAATTAACAACAGCACCTCAGATTAGAGCCGGTAGTGTGTACAAGATTTATATGGGTGAACTGTGAAAAAACATAGCTCTTTGTGGATTTTCGGGACAGGGTTCTTAGCTGCATAAAAAGACTCTGACCCCCTTTCTGAAAGGACACTGTTTCTCCTCGGAGAGAAACTGCAGACCATTTTTTTTTGTCAAAGATGACATTTTCACTTCCTATAAAAGTTCACAGGTGTAAGGTACGGTATCTGAGACTCGGCTATGATTCATTCCTGGGTTTATTTACAGAGTAAAGCTACATCAGCAAAAAAAATAATCCGATATAAACCCAGATTAGTGAAAATACATCAGGTTTGCGGTGTCCCAGGAGTCTGACTGTGAGTTTAACATTGAGATTTAATCACAGATGGAGGATAAACAGGGTTTGCAGGTGGCGTAATTGGCACCGAGGCCTCCTGAGGATTTGGGCTGTAATCTAATTTCACCTCTGTGTTTATGTGACCTCTGCTCACTTCCTCTGTCCTTAACGACCTGTGTGTGATAGTGTATGCATATTTATAGTGTTCTGCAGATCTTAGAATGTTGCTGAGCATGTGAGCATTGTGTTTTAATCATTAATGGGGAATTCATGCATGAGTTAAATCATTGTGTGAATATATATATTTTTTTTACCTAATTCAATCTTTTAACATGTTCTAAAAAAACACACACATAAGAGAATCTTAAGAAAAATGAAATCGCATATTTATTGCATAAAGATCTTTAACTCGGGGCGTACCACAGACAACATATACGAGGCAAGGTCTTATGGGAAAAGGGTAGTTTTATTTGAAAAATGAGAAAAATTAAGGGATTTTAAGGAGGAAGGAAGGAAAGAAGGGGAGAAAAGAAGTGAGGGTATGCACGTACAGAAGCAGTGCGCAGCTGGCATACAAGCACCTGGCTGGCGAATGATGGTGGCGGCAGAGCAGCGTCTCCCGAAAGCTCCTCAACGGCCTGCTTGCAGTCATGGCAAGCTGGCCCCACCCATTCCTTCTTGGGTGCGGTAACCACTGAGGTGATCCAGGCTGGGGAAGGGGGCCTTAACGTTGATGCAGCTGCCTTTTCCCTTTCAGTGGCTGAATCGCGAAGCCTGTCTCTCTGTGAAACTTGAAACGCCGGGACAACTCGTGTAGTCCATCCACAGCTGTCTGTTGCCTGGCGATCAAACCATGTAGTACAATCTGCCCGTCTTTAAAGTCCCTTGGGCAAGTTGCATTGCCCCACTTACATGCCATTCTCATGGTGAATGTCCGCCATGCTTTCTCCTCGCTTCCAAAAGTCCAGACTCCTTGCTAAGCTCCACACCCGGAGCAAGCCCGAGGTCCATTGGTGATTATGTCCCGCCAGCTGTGCCAGATTTAGCGGCCTTGCCACTTCACATATCTGCTGAAGGGGAGGCTGAATACCAAGTGAGATCTTTGGAATGAGCAATGAGCAAAAATATTTAGGTGCCTGTCTGTCACTGATGCATGCATGTCAATATTTACCCCCTTAAATTTTTTCACATATGTGGATTCATAAAAGATATTGGATCACAAGTCATAGTTCGGATAGCGTCTCATTTGTTTTGATTATTTATTACTAACAGAATTCAAGGAAACTTAAAGTGAGGGTAGGTGTAGCTTGGGCACCCATTTGCCACTGTTGTGCCCTTGAGCAAGCCCGTGAACCATCAACTTCTCTTGGTTCTTGGTTTAATGGAAAAAAAAAGTAAATCACTCTGGATAAGGGCGTGTGCCAAATGCTGTAAATGAAGTTGATGATTATTTGGTGTTGATATTGTTTGGCTGTTTTTTTAATAGGCGTGGCCAGGTATTCACCACTGCCTACATAGTATCATGCCAGTGTAATGTTGCAACCCTGGTGAGCCCATTAAGTTTTGTATCACAAAAGCAAAATAGCCCATAACGAAAGATCATTGTAGCTTGCAAAATGATTTACAAATAACAATTATATATATAAAAGTGATTCAACTCATCTTTTCACCTGATTGCCATGAAATCCCTACATTAGTTTAACAATAGTTACAGGTTGACCTTAGATATTGACACACATTGCCAGAGCCAAAAAACATCTGAATGCTGGAGCAAGAGATGGAGCAACATGATGGACATGCGATAAAAGACGCCTGTTATCCACACTGTCCAGTGTTTCCTTATCGAATAATGGAAATCCCATGCATGGGTCCATTACTGCTGTTAATAATGAGCTGAGTAAGCAGCTCTCACCAGTGTGCAGTCTGATCTAACCGTCTCTGAAGTCGACTGATATATTAAATGTATTCTGGCCTCAGGTATAAAAGCTGCCCTCTTTTTCTGCATCTTGCACACACACAAGCACACACACTACTGTTATACAACACAGAAACATGCGGTCACAGTTCGAGTACTTCACGTAACGTTCATATCAGACATCAGAATGAAAAAATGCGATCTCCTTGACCGTGGGATGGGTGAGAGATATACAGTAGAGTGCCTGGGATTTTCATACACAACAGTCTCTATATGTCACCGATTGGTGCTCAGAACAAACGGTATGCAACGAGCAGTACTGTGCTATTTTTAATGAGAGAGAGCAGAGGAAAATGGTTAGAATGGCTGATGAAAGGGCTGGTGTTACTCAAATAATCACTCTTTACAGCCATGATGAGCAGAAAAGCAACTCAGAATTCATAGCACGTTATACTATGAGGCAGATGTGCCACATCCGTCTTAAAGACCTCACTGGGTTCTCAGACAGGAACAGAAATATGACACTGACAATTTTCCAATACTGAACTAACCAATACAACACAAGCCACTCCCACCTTCACGAACTAAACCAGCGACAACGCTATTGTAGACGTGCACTGTTGTGCAAATTTAGTTTCGGATCTGGTAAGGAACAGGAGTGTTTACTGTATAAAATTTCACTACAAATTGTGTGAAATTTGATTGATTAACATTTTACATGCTTGGCTGTGGACTCTAGCATCATTCTCAAACTATCAAAGCACGCTAGCTGTATTAGCTTTGTCCTCAGGAGCGGCACAACAAATCTCTTTAATTTCCAAACTATTTTTCTTCATAATGTTTATATACAAGCTGGTATAAAATAAACAGAGAATGGTAGAAACGCCATGCCATATGAACAGCGGGAAATGGGCATCCTCCAGTTCTGAAAAACGTCTTCAACTGACTGCTTGGAGCTGGCTGCAAAAGTGAGTCAATCCCTATAGTTCCACAGATTAAAATGTCCAGCTTTACAACAGAAATAAATATTTACAGCGTTTTTAAAAAAATCAAAAATTATATTAAGACAGCTGCATTGTCTGCTATGAATCAATTTAACTAACCAGTAGTTTAACTTATCACAAGAAATGTAGGAGTTGACAGGGACGACGTGTAGGGTATGGATGATCAATCAATGAGTTCAATCAAATTCAAAGTAATGCTAGCATTTAAATTAGCGTTAGCCATCGTAGCATTATAGCTAAGCTAAAGCTAAGCTTGCTTATGGAAAATAATTTACTGTACGTAGGCACATTCCAGCTAACAACGAGGCTCAGTTCATTCTATCCATTTGCACTCTTTATGAATTAATCAGGATTTAGGCGGAGTCAATTCCTTGCACGATGGCAATGATTATCAAACTTCTCCCGTCACAAGGGATCGTCCAGTTCTTTTTATTCTGTCTATGGCTGTGGGATTATTGGATTGTAGGATCGACTTATTCAATGCAATCAATCGGATTGATCTGAAAATTCAATTTGAAAATTGAAAAACAAAGTCATTGAAATCATGGCACTGTTCTGTGAACGTTCATCAAAAAATACAGGAAAAATATTCAGCAGGATCCATTTGATTTGGGTTTTGCGACTGTGCAACAAAAACCAAGGTCATAAAAATCCCAAGCTCATTCTGTCCCAATATATCAACTTGAGAGATCCATGTTTTTCTCCTAGCATGCTTACCTAAAAGCTCTGAAACACTCAGATTTTATGGTTTTAAAAATCAGCGGTTTATCTGGAGATGTCGAGTTTATCAACCTTACGTCTCCTAAACCTGTTCGTGGGTCACTTTTGATAAATCAGGAACACTGACAGAGAGAGATATTATTTTTTTATCCCCATCCCTGGCTCAGTGTATCTAAGCAGCACAAATCTCTGCATGCTTAATTGGAGTATTTTTTTTCTTTAAAGCTGTCCACTTCACACAACCGCTCGGTGTATCGTAGGATTTAGTCCCTTACTGTCTAAATCCTGTCCCTTACTGTATGGTCCCCTGATTTTCTCAGCACATTCGAGCCTTTCTAAATGTTTACTGTTGATGTCAGAGTCATTATGTCTCATAATTTCAATAGGGGCTTGCTGGTAGAAAAGCCTGAAAATAATCATGCTAATGTAATTAAGCTTTTAAAAGAAAAAGGCAGGCAGACAAAAAAAAATAAAATAAATAAAAATCACAATCCACTCCTCCATCTCCCAAAATGGAAAGTATATTAATTTCGGCTGTAATTCCGTCCTCTAGTGTATATTAAAAGCTTTTTGGCTGTTTATTTCCATCAGAGTCTAGCTCAAAGGCATGCCGGTGTGCCTTATTTTCATGGAGATCACAGCGGGAAAGCTAATTGCATTGTGTTGCGTCGTGTTCGCCGCGTATGAGCAAATTGCTCGCTCGAGGCGATGCACGCTGTTTTGCGTGATTGCAGGGGTCCTGGAGTCTTTCTGCAGTGTAATGGCTTTATCGTGCTGTGGATTAACACTGCCAGCTCGACATAGTCGCCGTGCTCAGTGCCTTTGTTAGCAGCACTGACCTGTGGGGTTTTAATATACACTGGTTTTGCTTCTCCTTTCAACCAGCAAGTGGGGGAAAAAAAACAGCTCAATGGATTTTAGTCAGTTTGATTGAGACAGGATATTTCATTTCCTAATTCTTAATATTTTTGGAGTAATTTGGAGATTATACAAAAACATCAAGAGCATTTTAATGGAGCGAAGAATGTATTCATGTGTGTGAATGATAGCTTTAGGGAATATTTTGCACAAAAAAAGTTTAATGTACAGTATCATCTCTATTTATGTGATCATTAGCTCTGGGATAAAAAGGGGTGGAGCTAAAATAGTTACATAATCAAAAGGGAAGGAATCTCTGTCAAGTTTTTCCATTACCAGGATAGAAAAGTTTGCATTTTCTCGTGTTTTCTTAACAATCTACATTTTAAATCATCTTCTAGAGACAGACAAAAAGGATGCCAGTGAGGGAATGACGTTTATATTGCCAATAATGTTGAAGTACGAACTTGTTTTGCAGACGTTCTACAGCATTAAAACATCACTATACGTGTACAACACATATTATTTAATATACAACCCCAATTAAAACTTAAAAGTTGGGACAGTATGGAAATGAACAGAGTCATCTGTAAAGTCTTTTTACCTTGTACTATATTGAAAACTCCACAACAACTCATTATTTAAGGTTAGGTTGTTACTTAAACAACCTTTAGGCACCTTGCAGCCTGTCACAATAAAACATTTGTTCCCATTTCTTTTATTTAATCTACATCATTCAGTTTAATTGCATATGAAGAATTGAGTCTTGAGACATCCATTTCAGCCTTCACCTGTTTAATAGCACTTGTTTCTCATCACCATGTCATTTCTACTTGTCACATTGTTATTAGTCTCAAATTGGCCGTCTCATCTTCTTTGGAGGATGTTGCACCCACCAGATTTAAAATGAGTGCATATTTTCAACAAACAATTAAATTCACATGGAAATCAATAAATAATGAGTTGTTGTGGAGTTTTCAATATAGTACAAGGTGAAGAGACTTTACAGATGACTCTGTTTATTTCCATACTGTCCCAACTTTTTTCTTTTAATTGGAGTTGTATATTAAAAAATATGTGTTGTTTTTTGATTGCTATTAGTGCAAACGAATCGTTTTATATATGAGAAATAAAACACTTTAGGATGGGTATAGGTAAATAATCAAGGTCAGGATGGTGACAGTGTATTTTTCATCATACTGACAGGGGAAGATGAGTGCTGGTGGTGACCCTGTCGCCTGGTCATCGGCCTTAAGAAGCAGATCATGTCGCTGTGGCAGATGGAGGGTAATTAGGCATAAAGCATTTGATATGTATGCCAGTATTAAATTGAACCGGTCAGGGAACAGGGCAGGGAGGACCTGAGCTTTACTGCTGCACTCTGTACAAGCACTAGCAGCTCACTTGAGTGTCTGAAATGGAGCTGTTGGATGAAGAGCGGATGACAGCCATGAGTGTGGAACCATTTACTCTTCCACGGTGCGTTTATGCAGCCAAATCACATCAAGTCCAAATAGAAGTTTCCTGATTGCCTCCTGAGTGGCACTGTGGTAAAGTGCTCGCAGTATCATCCACTAGTTTGAGTCTTGGGTGATGCTACAGTCCTTTGTAGCCAGGATCCAGATTGGTTGCGAGGGCAGATTTAACTGCAGCACTTTAACATACTCCCACATCAATCAAAGCGACACTAGCCAATCAAGTGGAAGATTGGCCTCTATGGAGGATTGTTCTATTGATGTTTTTTCATAGAAGATTCCAAGTAGAACCTAGTAGAAAGATGGAACTATTACCCATTCAAAGAACCACTGAGGATCCTTAGTCTTCATTCCTTTGGAGGATTAAAAGATGATTTCAGAACAAGTTCCATTCAATTATTAATAGAAAAAAATACCCATGAGAGACTGTTTAAGTTCATCTAGGGCTGCCATTTTGTTCAGTGGAGGTTTTACTTCTAAAGTATACAATATTTTAAAACTGATCCTCCTGTTCCTTCAGTTTCATTTTTTTAAATACCTATAGTGGAACCCTTTGCTTTGTTCATCTTTGGGTACCCTTTGGTTTGTCCGTCTTTCAGCAGCTGTTCCAAATAGACTTTTTTTTAGAGGAATAAAATAAAAATTATCCAATTAATCTTTGAGGAACCATTTCTGCAAGAGATCTTCTAGAGGATCGCCCTCTTTTTTATTTCAGAAACTATTCAAAGATTCATCTAGCATTTATTATTCTAATGGTTTCTTGGGAGAACCCTTCGGTTAAAAGTGTCCATTAAAAGCAACAAGCAGAACCTATTTGGAAACCATAAAATACCCTCATTTCTTAGTTTCTCTATGGAAACCCAAGTGCAACCCCTTTTAAAAACTGAACCCATATACAATGTACACTGTATGGTTTCAGCGATATACGGTATATGCGATATACAATGTTGATGGTTATATATAATGTATATGGTTTCAGCGATATACGGTATATGCCATATACAATGTATATGGTTTCAGTTTTGAGGAACAATTATTAACCTGTGGGTTTTTAATTTTAAAAACTGTTCTTGTTTCAACCTTTTTAGACAGGAGAGACCCTGAATGCTTTTTTCTAGTAGTTCCTCTGGTGATACTTTTCAGTCTGCTCTTTCTCTTTCAAATAGAGTATCTTGTAGAACTCTAGAACAGATATACAGATATACATTCTGTACTAATACAAAATAAACAACATTAAAAACCTTCTGCAAATATTGCATTTGGAAGAACCATTTGATTTGTCTTCGTATGAGCTGTCTTTTTTATTTTACTTTATTTTTTTAGAAAAGGTTCTAGTTAAATCCTTTTTAGGACCAAGATTGCTTTGATCAGAACCCAGAGGAGCCCCATTTTCTATGAGATCCTGGGAGTGTATTCTTTGATTGATTCTTTCAGGAATAAAAAGAAAGGGAAAAAAAACAGAACCTCTTCAGAAAATTTGAGCGATCGGACATGTGCAGAACCTTTAGGAACATTTGTATAAAGAGTGAAGGAGGACAATGTGGATCATTTTCAGACACAGCGGAATGAATGGTATCTAGTCTAACAAATTGGTATTTGGCAAGCCTTTCCTGCTGTTCTCCACTTTTCCACTGCGTGTATCTATGTGTGTGTTTTGTGTAAGTGTGTGTGTGCTGTTTCAAGAACCCACACTGTGCCTATCCCCACCAGCGTGTGGAAATTGCGGTGCTGATGGCCTGCCGCGCTAACCAGCCCCTCAGTCTTGCTGCATAATGCAGCCCAAAAGAATCAATCTCTCCATGTCATGGAACAAAGCCCTAAAATTGGATGTCTCTTGTTTCTGGATGTTTACTTATATGAATTTTGACAAGCCGATGCTGTAAATTCTGCAGCAGGATGTTGTGTGCAGTCTGAGAGCATGATCAGCTTTTATAATGCTTAAAACAAGCTGCTGTACATTTGACCTGACTTCTAAAGCATCCTCGGTCTCTTTCACTCTCTTAGAGCCTGTGGAGTAGACCGGGACCAGAGAGGTGACCTCTGCTTTTGGAGTGGAGGAGTTGGGGTCGGTGTTGGACTCCGACATTGAGGTTATTGGTCTTGCCTGACAGCTCCTTGTTGTTTTTCCACAGACATGAACATGACCGGAGAGCTGAAATCAAGCCGCCCGAAGACAGGAGGAGTCAAGAGGCCGAGCAGTGCTGCGTATGGGTGAGTGTGAAACGCCTTCAGCTCTTTCCTCTTGACCGCACAGCTGTACAAGGGTTGATATGAACTTTTAAAACTTTTGATTAAGGCAAACAAAACCCACGATTGCTTATATGACTTATATGTCTGGATGTAAAATAATAATAATTCTCCATCTTTCTCCATCTTTTCTATTCTCGACCTTGCAGTGTTTTAGCTTTTTAAAACACCTGAATTGCCTCAAATTTACATATGTTCCTGTTCTTTCGCCTTATATACATTATAGTAAGGTTTATTTTTTAATTAGCTCTTGTTAATAAACCCTTTTAGAATGCTAAGAGCCTTGTTCAGCCGCTGGTTTTTGCTTATCAGAAATGTGTCCGAGAGCACTATAATGATCTGTAGTTTTAACAAGCCTTTTCCAATTTTACTTAGTCCATGAAGGTTTCTCAATTAGAAAAATTTCGTAATTGGAATGTTTTTTAAAAATGCAAACCATGTAAAAAGCAATTACATTTTCCAAGATTCCTTTTTATGCAACCAACTGTAGTTAAGTTGGTCCACTAGCATTTGCTTTGTAGAAAAAGAATAGTACAATATTAATATAATGCTGCTACTATTACTACTACTACTACTACTACTAATAATAATAATAATAATAATAATAGGCCTAATTAGAGCCTCCTTTCTGGAGCAACAGTCTATCTGTATTTCCAGAGAAGTTTCCCAGTGTGAACTCTTAAGGATTCTTTTTATTTCATTGCAAATTCTATCTTTAGTTTAATTATAATCTCTAGTGCAATATTTTCGTTTGCAGTGAAATCTTTCTATTTTTAAGGTATAAGCATTTCACTGCATATCATACTGTGTGTGGTTGTGTATGTGACAAATAAAATTTAAATTTGAATTTAATCAACCATTCTCAGTGGGCACAGATACTGTACAATCTGATCTTTATGATTTATACATAGTTTCTTACACTTATTAAACTCATTTCCATATATTGTAAAGCCATTGTTAAAAGCGC
>JAOVVA010000037.1:34365140-34380416 GCA_028565275.1 Leiocassis micropogon
ACTGCATTATTAATTAGCATTGAAATAATTTGTAACTTGTGTTTTTGATTGTTTAAATGTTATATATATATATATATTTTTTTTTTTCTGGCAATCATCTGCTCTACACGCCACTGCAGTGTAATGTATGAAGTGCCGATAAACGCAAAAGAAAAAGAAGCTAAGTTCTTGCAAAACGCAAGTAATCTGCGTTTTGCAATAACTACTTAATCCTGTATTCAGGGTCGTGGGGGGCCTGGAGCCTATCCCAGGAGACCTAACCCTAACCCTAGGGTGCCAATTCATCGCAGGGCACACACGCATACACACACTATGGGCAAATTGAGAACACCAATTAACCTAATCTACAGTACATGTCTTTGGAGGAAACCGAAGTACCCAGAGGAAACTCACCAAGCACAGGGAGAACATGCAAACTCCATGCATACAGAGACGGGAATCAAGTCAGGCCGGGAATCGAACTCAGACCCTAGAGGTGCAAGGCGACAGTGTTAACCACTACACCACCGTGCCGCCATTAAATTGAAAACTGACTCATCATTTTAATTAATTGGATTCACACACAAAAGATCAATTAAACTGCACAGCACTAATAAGTAAATATGCTTCCCAAAGACTAAACAAACAGTACGATGGGACAGATATACTGTAGGTCGCGGTGGGAACAACAAAATCTTGTCCAAAAAAAAAACAAATAAAAAAATGGTGTTCACCTTGAGGCAAAAGCACAGTATGATGCCAGTGCTAATGAATAATCACCATCATATAATTTGCTAACCAACGAGACCAGAATTGTGATGCACGTCATCGAGCCTTTTTGTATTTTGTTCACGTTTGGTTCGTTTTATTTCTTTCACCTTTTAGACAGCTGTTAAAGCAAAATTTCTCAATGCCACAGCTAAACTGTACACATCTGTACACATCTGTGCAGTGCACTCTATACTTGTTAAACCCTGATTATTATCAGTGCTCCGCGTATGTGCGGTGCAGCGTCTGTGCCCCGTCCGTCTAAAATGCGATCATCTGTTTTCATTACTGCCAGTAGAGACAGCAGTCTGGTCAGGCAGCACAGGCTGCGAGGCTAAAATAATAGGCCCACTCCATCTGTTATGAGCGGCCAGTGCCTACGGAGAGAGTGGAAGAGGAATAAAGATCAACAGCGGGTCAGTCTGTTGAGAGCAACTGTCAAGGCTTTGCGGTATTGAGGTCACATGACTGAGAAAGCTGCATTGGTAATGAGGTGGCGCAGTGGGAGAGGGTCTGTTCACATCCTACCGTATGATTTGGTGTGCCATGCCAGAACAATATTAATAGCGGGAGAAGAGCTGCGGGGTCGTGCTCGGATGAGCAGAACCTCACATACTTCAGGGATCTGGATGAAGGGTTTGGCTACTGCGATGTATACAGTAGATGTAGCGCACAGTCAGGGATTATTGAGCCGCTTAAAGTCTCGTAATCTTCATTGCTTAAGCATAGTTGCCTTATTTGCCCGTAATTTGATTGAGACAATCATTTTAAATATCCAATTTATGTTACTTTCTTTTCAATTACTTGCAATATAACCAGAGAGAAGATTTCGAATTCCTAATGTGGCTGAAATGAAGGAAATACAACAGGGATTCTTTTTTCTCTTTCTGTTTATAAAGGGTGTACAAAAGTAAAACAGATCACATTTACGTTGCTTACAGAGGTAGAATTTACACGCAAAACGATACAATTATTTAACCAATTTAGAAATTTAATTTTCCATAAACTAATGAAAGTCTGGAACAGATTACTTCAGGGGATGTTGATGCTAGAAAAACAATTACTGAAAGGGTGGAGTGATGTGATCTGGCCTTGACATGAAGCAGAGCTACTGTTACATCCCAGAGTGAATTATTGTATTTTTCAATAACAGTGCATCCTTTTTTTCTCCATAATTGTTTTATATATTTATTTAATTTATTCTTTCAATATTTATTATAAAATAAAATAAAATAAAAAAAAAATATATATATAGTGCATCTTAAAAAAAACTTTAATATCATGAAAATTTATTTCCTTTCAGATTTTAATTTAAAAAGTGAAACTCAAAGTAAAATATTTCAAGCCTTTCTTGTTTTAATTTTGACGATGACGGTTTATAGAACAATTTTATATTGAATTTAAAAAATCCAGCGTCTTTGAATATTTCATTTTGAGTTTTTGTAAATTATAATTCATGCTGTATAAATATCTAGTATCTCTCAGTCCGGTTCAGCACACACACTTGGACGACTGATGACTTGACAGTTGTTCAGAAAATTATCATTGACACCATCTATTGGGGAGGAAACCACAGAAGGTGGTTTAAGCATATTCATTGAAAGCTGACTGAAAAAATAAAGTGTTGTAAGAAAATGTGCACAAGTAGAGATGATTGAAGCTTTAAGAGGATCATGCAAAGCCGATTCAAGAATTTGGGAAAGCTTTGGAAGGAGTGGAGTGGGGCTGAAGTCAGTGCATCAAGAGCCACTACGCATAGAAATGAGCTACAGCTGTTACATTGCTAGTATCTGTCTCTCCTGAACCAGAGACATTGTCAGAAACATCTTTTCTGGACTAAGGATATAAAGAACTGTAATGGGACCTCAACAGGATGAAACGGGATGTTCAGATTAAAGTACTGTAAATTTTTCATTTCAGTAAAGTTGTTATTTTAATATTGCAGCCGTGTAATGATGTAGTTTCAGATTAATCCCTCTTTTCCTTTCTGGGATTACATATTAGATTAGATAGACAGAGGGAGGAAAAAAATCACAGCTGGATAGTAACAAAAAAGGAATGCAGCACAGATCAGCAAAGATATAAGATCATAACCTGCCATGGAACAGTGTGGCATTGTAAAGGAAAATCCCGGTGCATTCACACACCCCTGCGTTCAACCACAGGACAGAATCTATCCACCCAACATCCTTGTCAGTGTATATACCAACCTGAACATTGGTCGACCCCTTTAGGTTTTTGTGGCACATATCCCTGGGTCTTAGGCAAAGGAGTCATTTCTGCCTGTGCAGCAAGAGGGAGAGAGTGAGCAAAGGAGCCGGGGTGCTGTTTTCCCCCCGGGCGTGAACAATCCATCTCGAATTGATCTCACAACTGGCTGCAGCGGGCCACTCCGAATCAATCTCAAATTGATCTCGGCGCCAGAGGTGGAGAAAACTAGCAGTGGACCTTATCAAAAATATTGTGGTGTTGGGCAAATCTGACAGGCAAACTTATCACCAAGGAGCAAAGGAAATGGGCTCGGAGACCCCTCAGGCCCGGTTCAGGACAGGCCCCTTCTGCTGTGCAGCACACACACATCAATACACACGCCTGGTTCACGGCTGCCAGCTGAGGCCTGTAAAACACACACATATACACACATACACACACACATGCACATAAAGAAACACACACATACTCATATATCTTCTATTTTGTCTTTAAATGCTCTGTTGTTGGAGAGTGATACACTAAAACTATCAGCAGCTTCGATCTATCAGCACTGCAGGAATCTGGCACGCAACTACAGGCAGAAATGATTCCAGCATGCACTCAAAAATGTGTATGTGTATTTTTAATTCTAGGCTGTCTAAGTAACATTACACATGATATATTCACCTTTAGTGTACTGAACAGACATCTAAAGGCAGCTGTGGAATTCCATAAATAACACTACATCTAAAACAACACCCCATAAGTAAGTAATAAAAGTCGATGAAGTGTGATGTTAGGGGAAAATTATGCATAATTGAGTGTTGTGATATCAAGAGAATTCTTTTCCTAAAAGCACCCTGTGTAGCATTTTATTCCTTTTATGCTTCAGCAATTTCCTGAGAAGTACAATTGGACCCTGGAGACTCCTTCCATATGTGTTAAATAAATCTCTACTCATTAAAAATGTAAAACATGACGAGGAAAATCATATAATTGTATGACTTTCTTTGTATAATAACAACGCATTTTATTAAGCTATAGATTAGATGAAAAGTATTGTACTTGAGTAAAATTAGAGATACCATAGGTAAAATCTTACTCAAGTAAAGGTACAAAAGAAGTTTTCCATTTATACGTCTACTTGAGCAAAAGTGCAAAAGTACTCACCTTAAAATACTCAAGTTTACTTACCTTTACTTAGGTATCAAAAATGCTGAGCTTGTACGGATGCTTGTACGGTTTTGTCCCTTTCATCTCCACTTCTGATTTCAAGCACCTGCTACATGACAAGGGAAGGCAAATCATACAATTCCACATTATAGCCAATAGGTGGCGTCAAATACTATGCACCGCTCTGGTTATGTAACACAACATCACGCAGAAATGCCATGGAGTATAAAGTTTAAATATATATAGATTTGTTGTTGAATGCAGTAGAGTAGAAGTAAAGTATAGATACATGAAATTGAAGTACAGGACCAAAGTAGACGTATGCAGTTACCGTCCACCTCTGATTATATGGCTCATCTGCATGAGATGCTACATGAGTTGCTAGTTGTTAAAATCTCAAAGCTGCTGTTATAGAAAATGTATCTTTGAAAATGTATGCTGTGGTATAAAAGTCTCAGGATGTTATACTGTAGATATGAAGTAAAATCCTAACAAAGCATAAAGTTGTATTTTATTACAAAAACTGTAATTTTTGCTTCATTTGTTAAAGGACAAGCTGCCTTGTTGCAGCTTTCTACAGGGTTACCCAAAAATCTGGATTAAAATAGTAAATTAAAGCAAATACTCAAATGACAGTCGTGAGAGATTAGACCCCAAAGAAAAAAATGAGTCATGTTAGGTCCGATTCCATATTTATAATATGCAATAATCTCCTTTGAACTTATGCCCTGTAAAGCTTCATAACGGCTCTAATCTGAGGTGCTGTTTTTTAATTGGTGATTTCTGAGGCTGGTGACTCTAAATGAACTTCTCCTCTGCAGCAGAGCTCAGTTTTGGTATTGCTTTCCTGGGAAGGTCTTCATGAGAGCCAGTTTCATCATGGGGCTTGATGGGTTTTGCAAATGCATTTGACACAACACTGTTCTTACAAGAACTGTTCCAGAACAGCTGAGCAGCTTAAAATAACAGTTTAAAATCACAATTGACCATATGTGATATTTCATAGATTTGAAATCTCCAGTATTGTTCTAGAATGTAGAAAATAAATCACCAAACAAAAAAACATTGATTTAGTGTCCAAACTTTTGACTTGTACTATAATACGTTTTACAATTATAGAAGGAGGTTCCAGGATTTGCGATATAAAACCAGAAAGCGATGAATGAGAGATGAGGTGAAAGAAAGGCAAAGTATAATGCTGCCATGAATTTATGCCACTGGTGAATATTAAAACCTGATTGGTCAGAGGTGTAAATTAATTAGTTTAAATGAGACCTATTATTTAAAAAAAGTGAAGAAAAAAGCATTTCTTGCTTAAACAAGCCAGTTAGATTGTCCCCATTTGTGACCTCATATAAGAGGATCCCCTCTCCCAGCTCGTTGCTCAGGAGAAGCTCATTCACATAGACACTGAAATTTGTATGGAGAGTGAAATGAAAGGGGTTTGAGGTATAAATCCATTATGTCAGGGTTATTTCAGCTAGAGAGTCAACACACTTTGGGGGAGCTCTGAGATCTTTGTTACCTTGTAAAAGAAATAAAAAAAGAATAAAAAACCTGGAACCTTTAATACCAGGTGTGACAGTAGCACGAGGTGCGGGGCAAATTTCTCTTAATGCACTCTTTCTAATAAGTTAATATTTCAATGATGTTAAGGAAAGAGGATTCCTTTAATGTTTATTCATCTTTCCTGGACATTCCACTTGTACTAAAAACACACTGAACAACTCACAAGAAAGAGAAACACGTCTCTCCCTTGTGCCTTTTTTCTCCACTGTTTCAATTACAAACACACTCAGACCCGTGACTGACAGACAGCCTGTTGATGGGGAGATAAAAAGTAATTTAAACCATTTAAAACATCAGTAAGTGAGAGGTCTCGAGAGGGTCTGATCGATGAAGCCTCTACTAATCGAGTTTTCCCACTGGATTTTTCTTTGGGGAAAAACAAACGAATGCATGAATAAACTAATAAATGACTTTCAGAAATGGAGACACTCGAGGAATGGATCATTACAGCAATCACACTAGTGTTTAGAGATCATGGTTTTTGGATTATGGATTTTTCAACTAAAAACATTTGCATATATCAGGATTCAGGGTTATAATGTCTATGAATATATATCTGTGTATACTTAAGAAAGCATAAGAGTAAAAGCTATAAATGGGAAGATGCTTTAGATACATAGAGGTGCGAATAATTTTGACATGCTTTTAATAAGGGTTTGTTTTAATATTCTTAGAAGAAATTCCCTTCAGTTAAAGGTTAAATGTCTCTTATTTTCAGTATGATATTAAACTAATTAACAACAAAGCCCATAACCTTTTCCTCCCATCTTAACCGAGGGTGCCAATAAATCTGGAGCTGACAGTGTAATACACTGCTTCATGCGTCAGATTAAAGGTCACAGTAATGGAGTTTGTAGCAGAGATAGAAGTAGAAGTAGAAGATTATCTCAGATTCTTGCGCATGATATCCAGCGTGTGTCAGTGTGCGACCTTCACAAGCTACCGCTCGTGTACTGGAGGTTAGAGCGGCTTTAAACACGTCTACCAGAGAGCGACACACACTCGCCTCGGCCCTTCTGCTGCTACTATCAGTGGCTTCAGTCTGTTGACAGTGTGGGCTACAGAAGAACGGGCAGAAATGATGTTTCTGTCAAGTATAGCATCTTATCATTTTAAAACTCCAATCAAATATTCAAGTTTTTATTGCAATAGATAAGCATATAAATCCATATTCCTGTTCAGAATTTAAAGGTCCCATATGTTACTATTTTTTGACGAGTTAACACAGACTCAGATGTCTGTCGAAGTATGTCTGTTAAAGCTTCAGCTGAAAAATCTGTCAGATAATGCACTTTTGCATACCTTAAAATCCCTTTATTTCGCTCCTCCTCCATTTCAGTGCATATTTAAATGAGCTACTGCTAAGCCACACCCCTTCATAGCACAGCAGAACTGAGCAACAAGCCAGAGGGGAGGAGTGTCTTCCTATATGAGGTCACAATAGGGCTGGATTTTTTTAAAACTGGAGAGCCATCCAAATATATAGAAATTAAAATGACAAGTCAATTTTAACTAATCAGTCCCCTTTAATAAGTTAAAACATGTGTGACGTGTCAGATTTAAGTTGCTACAATGTTTTTATTGTTTTCAAATGTAAAAGTTTCAAACGCGATTAAAGTTGCTACCTAGTGTAAAGCGAGGAGAAGGGCAGATTTTGTTTATGATCAACCCAATACAAGATAAAGGAAATGAAACAAAATGAGGAGAAGTGAAGCAAGGTAACAACACAAACATGATACAGTATGAATAAGGTGATGATATTAAAAGACAAAAGCTAAAGACCAAGCGCGGAATAAGGCGAGAATCATACTCAGTTCTAGTGCTGATTAAACATCAATGTGAATTAGGCGTGTGTGACGTATAATGATTATGTGATGTTCAGTGGATGATAGGAGTTATAGTCCTGCATTATATTGGGCACAACCATGACACAGCTGGCTGAATAGGTACAGTATTAGGAAACAGTGAAAGGGAGGAATGCAACATTACGTCCGGTGTTGTCACAGGCATGACCACAGGCTCGGTGAACTTTGCTTAAATTAAAATTTTCCTTTGTAATAAAGTACATGTACAATTTGTTTTGATAAATTTGTATAAAAAAATATGGACTTTATTACCAGTTGTTAATGCCTAGTTACTTTTTACCCACCCGCTATATAGTCCTATAGCAGCTTTAAGCAAACATTTCAACACCAACTTCTCTTTTTTTCTCTTAAATTTTATGTAAAACTTCAGTTTAGGGACTTCTTGGAGGCTGCTTCCATTAACAACAACAATAACAACAACAAACTAGAGCAGTCTTATTTAATAGATTTTTTAATTTAATCAGTTGTTTGCTGGTCGATGCGATTTATTGAATCAGTGGGTCAGTTTTTGATTCAGAATTTTAAAATTGTTTGTAAAATTGTGCAAAAAATGCACAAATAAAAACTATTTAAAAACAAACACCTTTACAGAAACAAAAAACTAAGCGAATATAGCATCTTGACTTAGCTGTGTGCCTTAATTTTAACGATTACATATTAGAGCTAGAGTATTAATTCAACTTTTGTACAAAGACACCAGAAAATGTAGTCCTGGATTGTTAAAGGATAAACAATGTACTTCTTTTATAGATTTGAAAGTCATGTTTTTGAACATCCAGGGTCTACATCAGAATTATTCCTGAGATACGCTGCAGATACTTAGTGTATTCTTCTTACTATTCAGTATATACTGTTTGTAACGATTATAATTTTGCTTCATAAAACATTTTAAGCTCAATGTAGGAACCCAAAAAAAAAAAAAAATTATGACCTTTACAGCATGTTAACTTTCCCAGAATAAATCTGTACCCAAGCAGTACGCTAAATACTGTGTGTATACTGGAACTCCCCGACATTTCCTTAAGAGGAGCACTGTAAAGTAATCCTGGGGAATGAATGCAGTTCCTCATCACTGGCCAATTCCTTCGTGTCTGTCGGATAAGCGCGTGTTCATTTCAAGCCCTCATGCTGCTGTGAGTCTGGGCGTGACTCAGAGCTCTTGGCCTGCGCTAACGAAGGCTCGTCGTGCATCAGACGTTCTCCCTGGGATGGGCGTCTGCTGGGGATTCGGAAGCCTGCTGGAGCTTGTGGGCAACAGAGCATGGAAATATGAGTCAGGGTTAAAATGAAATTAAATTGCCAAGGTTAGTTTAAAGGGGATAAAAAACAGGAGTTTGGATCCCAATGTCATTTTAATGTGTGTGTGTAAAATGTGAATGTGCAGTGTTAAAACTAGGGTGAATTACTTTAGGAGGCGGCTGACCTTTTCTCGCCATTTAGCTCGATTTCCTTCCAGTCAGCAAGGTTAATGGTAATTAATGCAAAGTGTACACAAATCATGCGCATCGCGACGTGACTCTGCGTGACCTTTGAACCCAGGCACCTTTCTCTCCTGCCTGTTCCGTCCCCAACACAAGAGCGGTTCTGATGCTCTCCTGCCGATTTATCAGACAATCAGAGATGCAATCACACGCCCACAGAGGCTCAATCTCAAGCAGTAGACAAACTGTACAAGACACACACTCCCACACATGCCATAGTTTTCTGTCTCTCTGAATACAGTATAGTATTTATAAAACGATAAAATATCCAGGTTTAAAAAGATACATGATGTTTAGCACTAATTTGTGTTGTTATTTTTTTTTTAATTAATTAAAAAAAACTTTTGAAAAACAAGACTTCAGTAATAACACATTAAGTTAGGAACAAAAGTTTGGAGGCGTGCTGGTACAGAAAAATCTATGACTGTAGTTTAATATACAGTACATACAGTAAATGATCTATTTCTTTTAACAGTGGCAAAGCAGCTTTAGAGAAATCTGGATTTAGATTCCTAATGAGCAAGTTAGAGAAACCTAGAGACCCAGAGTCAAAAAGAAACCTGTCCTCATCTGGGTGCTGAATCCTGATAATCCTGATCATTATACCATGGAATGTTTTCTACAGTATTTTACAAACCAATGCTATGAGCTTTTTACTGGTTAATCAATTTAATCAATGAATGTCTTAAAGCAGTTATAAAATAATGACTATGTGACTACGCGCAAATTAACATTCAAGTGCACGTAGAAATGCAGAGACACCAGAGCAGAGAGAAACCCTATGGGGAAAAATCAGAACCAACAACCAACTTTGGTATGTATTCTTTGCACAGGTTTGTCGTCCTTGTTTAAACACAAATTTAGGGTTATTCTTAAGGATAAAAGCAGCACTGTCATGGGAATTTATTGTGTTATGTTTATTATTATAAGTCCCACTTTGCATGAATATGGCTGAGCTTTATTTTTTATTTTTTGGCTCGCTTGAATGAAATCGCTGGGCAGGTCAAATTTTTTTTAGCTTTAAATGTCTAATTAAACTGGAGCTCTTGCTGCTTTTTCTCCCCCTCTGGAAACATTTGCATCACATACAGTGTTTTGCAAAGAAAAGTTTTTACAACTGCTTGTTACTGCTAATTCCAATTATCTGTTTTATGCATATTTTCTGTTCATGATACTCAAGTAAATAACAGACAGTATCAGCTATAAAGAGTCACTTTCAAACCATCCACAAACACTTCATCCTGAAGACCCATGATAAAAAATCTTTCATCTTTGCATTGGACTGATGCAAATCTCTGACACTGGAGACTTCTTTTATAAATGTTAAAGCTGTTATAATGTTGGTTTTATCCATACCGTGTTGGTATTTGTCTCACGTTTCCATATCACAGAGCTGGAGCAAGGCAGACGGGTCAGTCATCAATGTCAGGCAAAGTTCCCTTCGTTTATCGATGTTTAATAGCTGTTATTAACCATTTTCCATGCCTCAGTTCACGTTAGATTTTTTTTTTTTTTTGCGAACGTTGTGTTTTTTTGCGGGACCTCAGCAAGCCCTCGTCAGCTATTTCTAAAAACCATCAGAGCTCAGACATGTTGAGTCACAGACCTTTAGATGCAGCATGCATCGCTAATGGCATGAGTCGAGGGAGGAATCTAGGACACCAGCGAGGAGGATGGGGGGTGTATTGTCTCTTATGCCTGCGTGTTTGTCACTGATGGGATTATGGAGTTTTTTTTCGGGAGCTCTTACCGTCTGCAGGTCAACTTCACCTCCCACAGAAGTGTCGTCCTGCCCCTTCGAGGGGGGATGGATAAATGGCAGGTCTGTCAATCAACAACCAAACCCCAGGCGGCTCTCCTGAGGCATGTCTGATTGGCAGGTCATTATTCCTCCAGAAGCATTGCCACACCCCCCCCCCCCCCCCCCCCCCCCCCCCCCCCAACCCTTTCTCCCAGATGTGCATTTTTTTTTTCTTCAAATATTTTTGAGGACATTTCATGCAGACCTGTCTCGTACACATGCTTGTGTAATATTTCTCTCTGGAATCTGATTCGTGCTGATGCTGAAGGGTGGGAGCCGTCTCTTCTATCCACACTGAAGTCCAGCTGCATCACAATACATTTAATAGGTCATCAACACCTGCTCGTTTTCTCCGCCCCTTTAAATGCGATGCCTGCCTAATCCCGCATGTAGTGCTCGAGTGCATCGTTTGACTTTCATTTATCTGAGTTTGATTCTTAAGCTCTTTTGTCTAAATGCTTTTATCAGGCTCACTCGAGCAGCGCGAATCATAAGTCGCCGCATGCTCAGTTAAGGGAAAGTGAAACGCGACACAATTTCATCCCTGTGATTTCAGACAGCTCATGTGAGGTGCCCGGGTGGGATGAGCGTGTCAACACACCCAGAGCTCTGAGATTTAACTTTATCACACATGGATTAACACATGGGATTCAATATAACATAGTGTTGTTTAATCTTCAAATCTTGTTTGTCAGAAGATGTTGATTTAACTATAAATCTATAAAAGCAGCTCTGACAACTGCGAAACAATTCACAGGTTCAAATATTTATATTTTTTCTATAAACCATTTAAGCAGTGGCATGTACAGCTGATTAAAACCATTTACTTTATAATCATTCATGCAGTGAAGTTTCCTGTTTATTTAAAGGTCACCTATTATGAAATGTATTTTTTCAGTTTTAGATGTTCAAATGGGTCACCAGTCAAACATAAGAAGAAAGAAAATCCCTGCAATTTTTCCATTTTCCATTGTTTTATATTAGCCAGATCTTAAACAAGCAAATCAGATATATTGTGACCTCATATACCAAGAGAAGTTGGCTAGCAAGTAGCTGCTAACTTCTTGCTCCTTCAGCTCTTATTAGCTTTTTGACCTTTTAAATCGCTGAATGCTGTAATGACGAATAGACACTCTTTCATATATTTCTCCTTATTTATTTATTTATATATTCTCACAAATTCGGGTGGGAAAAGCCTGAAAACTACCCCCCATTATTCAACAGATTGTAGATCCACCTTTAGCAGCGATAACTAGAAGTAAACATTTTCTGTATGACTATCAGTCTCTCACATTGTTTTGATCCATTCTTCTTGCATCAGATGTTTGAGGTTTTTGGGCATTCACTTAGGCACAGCTCTCTTAAGGATCCGCCACAGAATTTCAATTGGGTTGAGGTATTGACTTTGACTTGGCCATTCCAAAATCTTATAATATTTTTTATCTTTCTGCCATTATAATGTAGATTTACTGGTGTGCTTCAGATCATTGTCCTGTTGCATGAATTTCAACCAAGCTTTAGCTGTTGGACAGATGGTCTGACATTTGCCTCTAGATTGCTCTGGTGTACAGAGGAGTTCGTGGTCATTTCAATGACTGCAAGGTGTCCAGGTCCTGTGGCTGCAAAAACAAGCCCAAATCATCACTGTTACATTGTCGTGCTTGAAAACGTGTCTCAATGGTCTCATCTGTCCATAGGACATTGTTCCAGAAGTCTTGTGGTTTGTTCAGATGAGGTTTGTGAAGCTCAGTTGTGCTTTCATGATTTTTTTTTTGGCAGAAGAGGCTTTTTCCCCCATTCCCCTATCCCCCAATGATTGCCATAAAATAGAATAAAATAAAATGCATACTGTATAAGTATAAAAAGAATAGGTCTAAAAAAGATATTTTTTAAACATAAAAATATGAAAATATGAGAATATGAGAATTTCAGAATATCTAAAAAAAAATATGTCAACAATCCACATAGTGCGCAAATTCCACAAGTGTATGAAAAAGTATGGTTTCCAATTAAACATTTTTCAGTCTTCTTCTAATTGTGCCGTCATGGACTTTAACATTTAACATGTGAGGCTTATAGGGTCTGTAGCTCTTGTTTTGTTGGGTTTTTTTTTTGTGCATTTTTCTGAGCACTGCATGGTCTGATGTGTGTCAACAATAGCTTCTCTAATACCATTGCTTATGTCTTTCCCTCTTGGCATTGTGTTAACACACAGCTGAATGCTCCAGACCAGCAAACTGCCAAAAATTCTGTTTTTATAGAGGCCTGAACAGCTGCTTATTATCAAGTAATCAAGGGCTGATGATTTGCAGCACCTGGCTGCAACTTGGCCTCTTAATTCGTGAGGAAGCAGTAAGGGGGTACTTAGTTTTGCTCACTTGTTTTATTAGTTTTGGCTTCGTTTTTTGTTAAATAAATAATGGCAGAGTGAAAAAAATTATATATGTTGTCATCTGAGGTTGTATTTGCCTAATACTGAGGCCGGCTACAATCAGATGATTTTTATTATGTTTTTATACACACATACACACAAACACACAAAAAGGGAATTAATATAATATTATAAATATTGTATAATAAATATTATACAATTTAACACATTTCAGTAAATGCTAATTAAATAGTGCTTAAAGCATCTAGCATACACTCCAGTCCAGCGTATTTTGCACATTAGACTGATTAAATTAATGTTTCACTGCAGTTAAGAACTGAATACAGTCACCTTCTGTTACAGCTGTATAAAAAAACAGGCAATGCATCTTGAGCACCTGAGTCCCGAACATGTCCCTTACCTCGCCTCAGTGCTCTCCCTCTCTCTCTCTCTCTCTCTATCTCTCTCCCGCTTCATGTTCATATCTTGCCAGTTATTACTTGTGAGTTAATTACCAAAGTTAAGAGGAAACTTCTGTCTGAAAGTCAGCTGAAGGATTCAGACTGCAGCATCCCGCGCATGTGTGGTACAGATGGTCTCTAGTGATGCGTTTTACACAAGCTCGTCCCACTCCAAAACGTTCCCCCGGCTCTCAAAACAACATTAATCTCTTCGCCTTCTCACAATTACACTAATACTAGAAATCTATTTTCATAAAATATTATGGGTTGTGTTTTTTGTTGGGATTGTGAAGATAGAATAAGGCAAAGCACCGTGCATTAGCTTTGATTGTAGATACATTGTATTCATGTGCTTCTAGAACTGATACTTTATTACTTCTATAGAATGCTTGTATTTATTATTTACTAGTTCTATAGAATGCCCAATCATAGGTAAAGGTATGGCGAGCACGTAGCATATACAGTATAAACCTGGTTTTTGCTGCAAGGGGTCGCCACATCGGACTATCTTCAACATGGCACAGGTTTTATGTTCCTGACACAACCCTCCCATTTTTCTAATCATATTTACTGCATGATTCACTGCACATACTGCATGCAGTGTCTGGGTAGTATGGGGCGTGGCAACCACCGATGGCAGGGCTCAAACCTGGATTCTCAGATCCTCATAAAACCTATCTAAACCGGTAGCGACCTGAGCCACCACTCACCTTCACCTTAAAACTTTGTGTTTTTTTTGTAATCATGAGAAGCTGATTTTGTTAGTTTTTTTATTTTTTTATTTATGAAGGGCATTCAAGTCAAATTGGGCATCAAGCACTGTATGGTGATGAGACTCTTACACCGTAAAACATTAGAATCGTGCACTGCAGTCAATCCAATGAACATTCAGCAAGTGGAACGCATGACCCTTGAAAATCGAAACTGTATACACAATCGTTTACTATCACCGCTTGCATATTACAGGAACTCTGCTGGGAGTTATTCCCACATCACGCGTACAGTCCTGACTTCAATCCAAACAATTTCCACATGTTTGGGCCACTGAAGGAGCTTCTGAGAGGCCAGTGTTTCAGACGTGAAGTCCTGGATTTACTTGAACACTTGTCATATTAACTTTTTTTTTTTTAAAGATTTTTTTTTTCATAAAATTACATGTCTTTATTTATTAAATAAAAATTGTTGGCAAACCACATATGGTACTGTAGCCACTAGTGTAAAGATGTAACAGCTACTGTAACACCTGCTAGCAACCTAGTTATGTTTTACAACCTGCGATATTCTAAGTGTTCTGAAACTCCTGAAATTTTATTCTGTCCTTTTATCATACAGATAGATAGATAGATAGATAAATAGATAGATAGATAGATAGATAAATTAAAGAATTCTCTGTTAAAATATGATTCTATAGAAAATCATGACATAAATCAGTTTTCAATTAATTGATGGTTTTGTTCAATTCTAATGATTGTTCAGTTGTTTAGCCATCCAAAGCCGACAACATTTATTCATTCAATTATATAAAGTGGGGCAAAAATTATTTAGTCAGCCACCAATTGTGCAAGTTCTCCCACTTAAAAAGATGAGAGAGGCCTGTAATTTTTATCATAGGTAT
>JAOVVA010000037.1:34382703-34403221 GCA_028565275.1 Leiocassis micropogon
TCACTTCCGGGGTGTGGCACATCATATTTAACAACCATTTTCAGAAAGTGTCCCACTTTACCACTATTCACCCTACTATTGCACAGGGAGAGAAGGGAACCGCAGCCTGTTAGACGACTCTCTTTGTTAGAACATTCAGTCGTATATGTGAGATACGAGTGGCGGCTTTGTGCGGTGAATAGGGCGGTGCTGTATCACCGAATCGATCTGCTTATCTGGAAGAAAACTGTTATTGACCAGGCCTTTATACGAAACCTATTTATTCGAATGGGGTTTTGTCTGTGAATGTGGCAATTCAAATGCAATCCTCCAGACCTCTGGGTGATCTTCAGGTCAGCGCTGGTGCTTCACAGGCAATTCACTGTAATGAGCTGATAAAAATCTCAGCGAGCAGTTTCTCACTCCAGACAAACCGTTTCTCCGTGTTCTCCCAGTGGCTTTGTGTGCTGAATATTCTGCATGATATCTTTCTGTGTAACTGCAAAACCTGTCAAATGTTAATAAATCATCACTATCGCTTCTCTATCACATTGAGCGGAGACAGTTTTTTTTTTCTTTTTTTCGTGTAGATGAAAAAGATGCCAACTTTTTTTTTTTTTTAAGGACATGCTGGGGGGAGTTAACATCAGTGTGTGTTTTGATCGATGTGGCTGTCATCTTCAGTAAATCATGAACAGAGGCGTAAAAAACATCAAGCATGGACGGAGGCGTGCGTGCGTGTGTTTGTGTGTGTATGTGTGTGTCTTTTGAATTCCTTTTAAAATGTATTCAGTGTTTGATTGCTTGAATTACATGAATGGTTAAGTACTAAATTATGGTGTAGTATTCTAATGCGTTCAAATATTAATGACCCTATAATATTATCCTGGCACAGACAGAGTGAACATTAGCAGCAGCACTTATGTTGTGCATTCATATCTGTGAAATGACAACGTAACTGACTGTAGAGTCACAGATGGCTTTCTATTCACTGTATGTACAATACAGTACATTACGGTTCCTCGTCATTAAAAATTAATCGGCACCTTATGAATAATCAGATTAAAGAATTTAATACGTAGTCGTCCAGAGAGGGGGGTTCAAATCTTGTTTCAGGTCTGTGGGTGTGTGCGTGTGTGTGTGTGGAAATTGCATGTTCTTTGATTGAGCTTGGTGACTTTTCTTCATTTACTCTGGTTTCCCCTTAACTGGAAACCAATAATCCAACTTGCCTGTAACGTATGATCGGTGTGTGTGTATGAGGGTGTGTGAGATCCTCAGCAGCATAACCTCCCCTACAGCAATAACCCATAGCATGAAGTCTTGACTGGATGATTGCAGTATAAAATAGAATCATGTAACAAAAATTTTTGTGAAACATCAGCCTTGTTAAACAAGCATGTTTAATTCATCTGTCCTTAAAAGCTTTAGATAGTAATCTAAGAGATTCTGGTTAATCCCTGAGCGTCCTGAAGGCTAGTTCTGTATTGTACAGTGTAGTACACAATGTAATACAGAATGTAATTAACCACTGTTATGAATGAAATTCCTTTAGACAGTGCTCATGTACTGGACATTCATACCAAGGAGTTGTAGTAGAACATGGATGCTCTCAGCCTGATGCTTTTCTGTCCCTTCATGGATCAGAGCACAACCCGTGTTCCATTATGCGTGTGCATGAGTGTGAGCGATAATTAGGCGATGTGTGTACGTGGGTACTTAGACCGGTTGAGCGTGTAATGGCTTCAGTGCGGTCGAGGACATTAATCAATGAGGCTCTCCCCTTTGTGTAACGACACAGATCAATAGGACACAAGCAAACGGGCGGCGATGACCACCGAGCCCGAGCTGGCTGCCGCATATCGATGGACTCCTTTGTCTTCGCAAAAAGCCTTTTAGTGACTATAAAGCTCCGTCTCTCTCCTTTCGCTGATCTGCACCATAATGAAGTGATTGGAATTCATCATGGCATATAATCTACAGGCTCACACTCATTCATACACACACGCTGCACATTAAGTCTGAACAAGATGCTGCGCTTGTAGGTTTCGCTGTGTTTCACTGAGTACATCATTAAACACAGTAGTTTTTAAGAATAATAAACTGAGACCAACTTTTAGCTCTTTTTAGATGCAGGAAACAGATGATACTTACATATTATGGTTTCGCATACAGTATACAGGCAGGGCTCCAGGCAAACACACATTTTTAGGGACCAAATTAAATTTTTAGGAGCCAAAATTTAACCCATTCATAACTTCATAACTTCATAACCAAGTAACATCCTGTAGCCACGCTGATTTAATCTGGAGCTTTGGGTTTAAGAAAGTAATTAGTGCTAACATTACTGGATAATGATGACTGAATCTGGCTGGGATGACTTTACCTGGGAACTTTCACTGCTCGACTCTGAGTATGTAGAGGAAGCACTGTTTAGCTGGGCTTTTTTCAAGGAGAAAAAGTCAAAGATTTTTTATTTGGCCATTTAGTTTTCTTGTCAGAAAAACTATAACAGGATTTAAGATCACAATCCTTAAAGATTATTATGTTGTAGGTTATGGTCGCCACTACCACCTGCCTGGATAGAACTAGTTGCAAAACTAAAATGTTGCATTAGCAGCCAATTCAGGTAATTATGTTACTTAAGCATTTATTTGTCACATAAACATTATTACACAGTGAAATACTTTTCTTTGCATATCCCAGGTACTGTAGGAAGCTGGGGTCAGACATTATTCCTAGACCAGATAGGGTTCAGAAGAGTTCAACAATGGCAACTTGGTAGAGCTTGGGCTTGAACCGGCAACCTACTATCACTAACCCAGACCCTTTACACCCTGGGTTACCAGTGCCCCATAAATATAATACATTATATGGACAAAAGTATTTCGCCAAACCTGTTTCAATCAGACCCCTTATTCCCAGTGAGGTCTAATCTTAATGCTTCAACATACAGCACCAAGATGTCTTGGACAATAATATTCATCCAACTTAGTAACAACAGTTTGGAGAAGGCCCTTTTGTATTCCAATGACTGAGCCACAGTGCACAAAGCAAGGACTATAAAGACATGGTTTGATGAGTACAACGGTGTGGAAGAACTTGACTGGCCTTAATACAGAGCTCTGACATCAACTCCATCAAGCACCTTTGGGATGATGAAGTTTCTTAATATTCGTCATTTTTAACTAAAATTACTGAAAAGTAATTAAAAAACCATTAAATGACTATTATGGATGTCAAACAATTAAATTAAATAATCATGATTTTTTCTAGTTTCATTCTATATACAGTAGTTCCTGTGGGTTTAACATGGAACCTATAACCATTTTTCTGTGTTATGTACTGGAATTTAGTATGGTACATATGGTATAGTACATACGATAATATACCATAGTATTACCATAATGTTTAAAAAATTATCAGTGAAGGTACTATTGCACTTCAGTGAGTACCACAAAGAAATTTGGTGAATACTGTGGTACTACCAAAGTAACCAAAATTCAACATGGTATGTTTGTTCTCTACCATATTAGATATGCAACATAATACGGCGCGTTGAAAGGGTTTAAATATTACAGTATTTAACTAATTATGATACATAAACATACATAATATATTTCTGACTGTATCCTGGTATGTGTTCCATAGTACCATACTACAGTACTATAGCACATGTACCCTCTCAAAGAATGCACCATGGTAGAGTCATGTACCGTAGTGTGGTACATGTACTACTGTATATCAGCAAATAAGTATCATAGTACTATAGATCATGGTACTATAAGACTACCATGGTACAGTACCAGTGGCGACTGCAAGGGAAGCTCAGCTTCCCCTATAATGTCACAAAATTAATGGTCAAATTATGTACTATTGTATATCAGCAAATAAGTATCATAGTACTATCATAGTACTATATCATGGTACTATAAGACTACCATGGTACAGTACCTATACCATGGTAAAATTCCTCATAGGAAGTCTGTTCAATTGGTTAAATCTTTGAAAATGCAACATGGACACATTAGCGTTAGCCAACTAGCACATCAGCATTAGACAGCCAAAGTGACAATAAAAATAAGACAAAGCTATTGTACCAACATTTTCTTGACATGTTCTTAAAGACTCAACTTAATTTGATAGCAAAGCAAACTACAGCAGTTTTCCGCAATTCTGAGAAGCATCTTCGCAGGATTGAGTCAGGACAAATGTTACATTTGTTAATGGAATCGAATGATTTTTTTGCAAATATGGGAAACACACAACCTTGTTTGAATGCATGGTTAGCTTTCAGCATGTCAGTTATAAGCATTAGCCACTGTAATAACTCTGATAAGCATGATAACTTTTTAATTGTAATTTTTACATTCTTTTGTTTTTCTTGGTTTGTAATTTAATATTTTTGTGATAATACTATAGAAATTATACAGTATTATATAATTACTATACAGTATGTGGTGTAACCCTGAGGTAATTATGGTTAAAAATTGCCAGCAATGATAGCACTTATTCTTCGCCTTTATTTGTATGAAATTGAAAAGAATCTAGCTGCAGAGATTTAAGTAATAAGAGTTTAATAATTCTTTATTTGAATTAGTCTATTTCTCATCAGACCAGATGCTTAAACACGATCAAAATAAAGCCTTTGATATACTGTGTAAGACATATATGCTGTAGTTTGCGGAATGACATAACTTTTTGTTTGTTTATTCATTTATTAATTTATTTACTTATTTATTTTTAAAGGTATACATGTCTGATTTTTCTCATCCGTCTCACCGACACTTTGGCTGAGTGTTTAATCTCGAGCCGGGGTCCTGAGTTTCCTGCAGATTGACAACGATTTCTTGCTGAGTCGGATTTCATTTCCTGATCTCTTTTACCATTCTCCTTGCTTTTCATTTATGTGCTTCAGTGTTTTGCCGGAAGGTTCTCGGTCACTGACATCATTACCATAGTATCTCTGTGCTGTTTGATGTATGGCACTGAGAAGATAAGGGAAAACGGAAAAAAAGAGAGATCTGAGAGGCTGATATCAGAGGAAGTGCAGTACAGTGTAGATGTACGATCTAAATCAGAAACACTGAGATAACGAGACTCTGTACAGATAGACGTGCTCCTATTGGCATGAGGCATGAAAGAAACAAATGTGTGTGTGTGTGTGAGAGAGAGAGAGAGGGAGAGAGAGAGAGAGAGAGTGTGCGTGTGCCAATGTCTGCTCACACCTGCAGTAGGATCGTACATGTGTGTGAACCACCAATTACGCAGCTGGTTGTAATCCAACCTGGCAAGGAGTAGCACATTATAGCAGGGTTTTGTCTCTCAATATATAAGATTAGTAAGCACACATAGAGTCATTTTTTTTCCTTTTGCTATCGCTAATTAGTGATGCACCCTTTCACAACAACTCAGCACAAGGAACAAGTAAAAACAAAATAAGTGTACATATTATTTCATATTTTTTTGGAAACTCAGAATTCTGTAGCAATAACTGTTAGTGATAAGAATTGAAGCTTAGCAAAATCATTAACCTGGCTTAGCTACGTTAAGCAAAATTCACTTTTTTGTAATTTCGAGACATTCGGATGTCTCTCCATTATGTGTACACAAACAAAACAAAGGTGAGAAAACTGCTTTTTGTCTAATTTTTTCATTTTTTTCATTGGCCAGAATTTTTAAAAAGCCATTTAGATTTTCCCCCTATTATGTTATCATATAAGAAAAGTGTTAGACCCCTGGAGTATTAATACGCACATACATTGGAATGCTTTGAGACCTGTGTTAACCTGTGTTGAAGAAATAGTAATATTGGGATGTTTAATTGGTATAAATAAAATTTATTTAGCACAATCTTTGGAGCTGTAAATAATCAGGAACGAGGAGGTGTAATGTGAGTCATAGTTACCACCCGAGTTTGATTATTTGCCTTTAACACCACATCTGGGTCTGTCCCTGTTATGCCATGCCTATCTGCCAGTACTGACAATATTTAATTAATTAAAGAATGACAAGGTTATGGAAACAAGTTAAAGCAGATATAAATAGTCGATCATTTACCAGCCTCTCGTTTTTGGTTTTTGTCCCTCTCATGAAGTTAATATGGTAAAATTGCAGCTTGTCATATAATCTGTGGTAATTTTTATTAAGGCCAAAAACAAATAAAAATATGAGTGTGTTTTGGAATTCAGTTGCAAGAAGTTATCATTAATACATAAATTAATCTAGTCAGTTTTACAAAAAACAAATGTCATGTACAGCATTTATGAATAATAATAATAATAATAATAATAATAATAATAATAATAATAATAATAATATCATATACATGACACATGCTGATGTTTTTTTTTTTGCATAAAGAAACGTGCACAGACAAATTTACAGCTGTTCTTACAAATATTTTTAAATTATAATAAAAGTTATTTGAAATTAAAATGTAATATTGGCACATCTAATCACCAGATGGGTGGAAGTCCAGAGTTCCCTCCCAGCAGCCTCAAAACCCTGGTGGGCAGCTGTGTGCACTTCAGCCGCCATCTATAATGAAGAGATTAGTCAGTGAGAAATGGCTTCGCCCGCCCTAATAATCCAGCCCAAGTCTATTAGTGTCTGTGCCTGGATAGAACAGCTCCAGTCTGGATCACTGCCCGAGCCTCGAACACATCCATCCAATCTTCTCACTCTCACATTGGCACTGTGACATTCCATTAAATCTGCCATCACTAATTTGTGAGACACAAAATAAAAATCAAAGAACGAACGTGTCAGTACTCTTAGAAAAGAAATATTTCTAACAAGCTCATAGAGCTTACTACAATGCACCTCTTTGTTGATTTAAGTGGAAGTTTAAAGGCGATCTTAAGTTCAAAACTTATGTAGCTGATTGAAGATATTCTCCAGAACTTTCCAGTCTAATTTCTATTCACTGTATCTGATGCTACACGAATTATTTGACATTTTTTAACAGCATTTTCCCACATTCTCAAATTTGATCCTGAACCGATGTGATCTCGAGATTAGTTGGAGCGGTAGTAGTTTGGTACAACTGGATACTGTTCAGAAGAAATTAAAGCCATTAAAATAAATAAATAAATAAATAAATATACATACTGTATATATACTGTAGCATGCTTTAGCTTAGTAACATGAATGCTATTTGTAGGTGAATTGTAGCAGTTCCTTTGGACTTTGCAGGCGGATCAAGCCTCTTTGTAATGGATCGTAGCATCCAAAAATATCCCAAATTCCTATTATTTGGTTGTACCAAGACCTACTTTGGCCTTTCTACAAACAACATTTGAATCCTTACGATCATATGATGACACCAGCCACAGTGCTAACCACGAAACCACTGTGCCGCCAGGTGTAGATATATTTGAGTTTCTATGCTGCATTAGGCTAAAAGCGTCATGGTAAGTGTCAACGATTTCCTCCATAATGTTAAACTGAATTCCAGGAAAACCTTGTGCAAAGTGTGTTTTCATTTTTGTGCATTGGCGTTTACATAAACAGTGCGATAGGTTGAAAAATGCTGGGTTGCCTTTTTTAAAACTCGGCCTCTTAAAAAATAAAGTACAAATTCCATACAAAAAAATGGCAATAGTCCATGTAATCATCGATTTTTCTACCACTGTGTGAGGTGGCGTACAAACTGCAGTGATTCTCGCAGCCATTAAGTGAGTGTTAAATCCTCAGGGAGAGGCATGGCATGATTGCAGCTTAGCCTAAGGCAGGCATTTAGTGGTTCAGAAACTCTCAGCACTTTTCACTGATAGCATTGTAAAATCCAAGTTTAACCTCCCGCGTCGGCTCGGGTCGGCTCGACTCCGCACGCGGCTTGGCACTGAGACAGGTGGATTGATGCTGAGAGCGAGTGTGACCATGTTTAGGGAGCAATAAGCAAAAATTTCCTGCACGCCAAGCAGGAAATGCTCAGTTACATCTGAGAGGAAAAAGTGTGGAGTGAGCAGGAGGGCAAAGAGTATACACATACACACATGCACAGACACACACTTCATTGGTTCCTGTACACTCACAGATTTCTCTCTTCCTCACCATCACACACAGACTCACACTGAAACAGAAAATATCCATGGCTGTATTTGTCTCGTGAATTACTTTGACAAAATTTTTGTTCCTAGTTTAAGGCTGATTTGCGAATGCAAGGTCAGTCCTCAGTGTGAGTACGTGTGTGCGCACACACTAATCTCCCCGAGCTGGATTGGAGAACAGCTGAAGTGGCAGGAAATGCAGGTTTCCAGGCTATTAGGCACACTGAAGAACACTGATTTATTACTGTGTGTAAGACCGAGTGTGAACATTATCTGAGGATAACTCAGTGTATCCCTGAGAACATTCCTAGAAAGCGTGCTATATAGAAAAGAGTAAAGAAAAAGTTTCCATATTGTAAGTGTGTGTTTTACGTGTGTATACTGGATATATTTGTATCAACTTATTAGGAACGCTTGCACATTTATGGAATTATCTTATCAGCCAAATGTGTCAAAGGTGTGCTGATACTGTATTAAGTAAGTGTAAATCAGGAGCTTTAATTGATGTTCAGATCAAATTTTAGGACAAGCCTGTTTGAGTAGGATTTTTCCACACACAATGGCAGACAGAATGGTGCAAAAAACAAAAAACATATAGTGATCTTAAGTTCTGCATGTCGCAATGGCTATACTTAAATAACCTCTCTTTAAAAACGTGATGAGCAGAAAAGCATCTCGAAGAACACCACATGTTGAAATTTGAAGCAGATGAGCAGGTCCAACTCACCATGATTACAATTTCCTTTATTTGAGTAATTTCCATATATATTTCAATATAGTTAAAAAAATAATAAATATTTATTTATTAAATTGCTGAATAATTGCTTGCATAAAAATCTTAATTATTTATTTGCAAAGGCTGCAATTTATTACAGGTAATATACACATAGTAGGGTTTGTCAATAATTGAAGCATTTGTTTAGATATTTTTTCAATAATTTTAAGACGATAAATCAATATTGGCAAACATCCTCTTGTTGAGATCATTTGTGCCATTATTTGATGTTAACCTAGATAAATACATATTTGGCTGATCCACCTAACCAAACTATTAATCAGAGCAAGAAACAATTTTTTGCCCTGCCATGGATTGGCACCCTGTCCAGGGTGTACCCCAGATTGTGCCCTAAACCTCCTGGGATAGCTTCCCAGTCCCCGCGACCCTGAATAAATACAGGATAAAGCGGTATAGAAGATGAGTGAGAGTGAGTGAGTGAGAAACAATTTTTACTTTTTTCAGGCTGCTATTTATTTATTTATTCATTCATTCATTTTCACAATTTTTTTTCTTGACTGTGCAGTAGAAAAACATTGCTCCTGAAATGGCTGTACTAACAGCTACTCTGTAGAGCCACACTGAGAAATGGACCATCACAGTAAAAAAATCAAAGAGTGTGAGATGGCGAGAAAAGAGCATGAAAGAGGGGCGGGAAAAATGACAGACACAGGAAGGAAAGAAAGAGACAAAATGCAGGAGAGAGAAAAAAACAAGAATAGAGAATAGTTGAAAGTTGAAGCTTTCAGACAGCAGATGGAGCGTGCGTGTGTGTGTCTGTGTGTGTGTGTGTTGATTTCTATTGTCAGGGCTACACATTAGAACTGACTAGATGCAAGTGATGTAGTGCAAAGGCTCTGTTATAAAAGCTGCGTATCAATTAAATCCAATTTTTTATAAACTTTTATCACTTCTCATACCACAGTGCTCGATTCCGGCTGGTCGAAAGGTCTTGCTTGTTCTGTGAGGAGAGATTTAAATAACATTTACAAAAAGGGCAATTTTTTAGTTCACCCAAGCTCGCGCTTTTAAATAACACTTTTAAATCTGTTATAACATCTGACTACTATGTCAGTGAGCAGCAGCACATTTACACCTTAATTACCCCCAGCATCGTGTCAGCGACTAAACGAGGCACACTTACTCACCTATCTCATCTCTCTTATCCCTTCATCCACCCCTCCACCCGATTCTCCGACCCCCACTGATGGGACATGTGTGAAACAGAAAGCGACAGCAGGGTTGCTAAAGGCTAATTAATTTCTTTTTATAATTTCCCATGCAGCAGAGCAATCCATTAGATACGGCTGGTTATAAATCATTTTTGTCCCATTATGTAGGCATGTGTGTTTGTGTGTGTGTGTGTGTGCGCGTGTGTGATTAGAGCAGCTAGACAAATAAATACACAATGTACAATGGCCAATAGCAGCAACTTTTTTTTTCTTTTTTTCCCAGATCATGACCTTATCATCCTGTGAAAATTTTATAGACATGTCTCTTATTATCCTTTAGCTTTGATCACAACACACAATCTGGTGTCAAGTTCATGTGTGAAAATGATTCCTCATGTTTCCAGAACCACTCTTCCTCACATTGGAATATGGCCGTGCCATAAGGGATTAAAATGTATACTGTAGTTGTGATAAGAAGGTCATTCAGTACATTCAGGTCGTCCGCTGACTTCCTTTTATTGCCACATAACGTTGCTGAGTCTAGACCTGAGCAACTGAAGCAACCCCAGATCATAACACTGTCTCCAGAGGCTTGTACAGTGGACACTGCATGATGGGTGCATCGCTTCATGCACTTCACTTCTTACACTGACACGACCAACACTCTGGAATAGGCTCAATCTGGACTCACAGACCACATGACCTTTTTCTATTGCTCCGAAGTCCAATATTTATGCTCCCTAATAAACAAAAGCCTTTTTCCTGATAAATCTCACTAACACATGGTTTTCTTATGGACACACAGCTGTTTAGTCCCAATCCTATGAGTTCTCATCACAGTGTGTGTGTATGAAATTTTTTTCCTTGCACTATTAACCATAGCTCAGTTTTTAACTGTTTATTTTGGCTTTATGATGCAACTTCACCAATCGTTTAAGTGATCTCCATGAATAATTTTTTCCCACCACATTTCTTCCACAAAGTGGAACTCTATCCTCCCAGGTTTTGATAATGTGTTGAAGGGTTCTAACCCATTTCCAGTCATTTCAAATCTCCCTAGTTGTTTTCTTTGCTTGATGCAGCCCAATAATTTAACTCTTCTGAAATGGCAATTTTTTTTTCTTCTTTTTGGCAAGGCAGTGTATGTATTTTAAAAGCACTGATTTTCATATGAACATTGTGATCATCTTTATAAGTTATTTATTGTTGCCTGTATTTTTAAAGGCATTCATTTGAAGAAATATCTTAATGTTTGTTAGTATTTAAAGAATGGCATTGCATGAGAATGTGTACCTACTGACTCTCACGGTTTCAGTCTCACTATCAGAAAAGCCTTTTTTTTTTTGCTACTTTTTGTATAAAAAATCTACATAAAAAGCATCAATTTAATGAAAAATTCCAATTTAAATTAGAGCTCATAGTACAGTAGATAACCTAAAGTACATTTCAGTAACTATAGTAGCATCTGGCCTTAAGTAGTTAACGGATTTACTCATAGCTGAGGGAATAAAAATGCTCATTAACAAAAATAATTTACCATCTAATTAAGCATTCATCTTTATTCTTTTATTTTAACGGTATGCAATAAAGAAATGAATATATAAGTAATATTTCAAAAATACCCAGTGTAAAAAAAAAAAGTAAATGCTGCGAGTTGCTTTGCACTACTGCTAGGTTTCTAACTAAATTAAGGAGGTCACCACAAGGTCAGCTTAGTTAAGAAGTCTCGTTGCAATCACAAATCCAATCACAAGTTGCCACTGGAGACGAGCCGCATGAAAACACCAGGCGTGAACGTTTTGTCTCTATTTTTCACATACCGTCTGACACAATAACACACACATACCAACACACATACAGTATACACACACAAACACCAGTTATACTAAAAAGCTCACAACCACATGTCCAGTTATGTTTTTTTTTTTTTGTAAGCTCTTAGTGTTTGCAGCATGTGTGTGTGTGTGTGTGTGTGCGTTTGTGTGTGTGTGAAGGTGAAGTTGAGTGCTCCTGGCACCTCTTCCTTGAGTGGAACTATTCCAATTTACAGCCTCTGAAGACCCTATCATTTCTAATAGCACTTATGGAGCAAGAAAACAGGAGAAAATCACAGGTGTCCTCCTTCGGCTGAAATGGCCCTGTGATGGTTAGATAGCAGCACTTTCACACTGTCCTCGACCACACACACATGTGCTCGCGCACACACACACACGCAGCATTTTGTTTCTTACTGAGAAGTCCTTCTGAATTGAAATTAGATCTCTGAACCCTGGTGTATTTTTTATCATTATTATCTTTTCACATCGTCATGATGGTTTTTACAGTAAAAGTACACTACCAAAGGGCTGGGTTGTTTTTGGAGACACATGTTGGGCTCTTTATGCTGGGTCAAAAATCTGGGTTATTTCGGGTATTTTAAACACATTTGTTGGGTTGCTCTATGTTGGGCCAAATGAAATGTAGTGGGTCATTTACAAATGAACACCAGGTTGGGTTATTTTGACCCAACAACTGGTTTCAAAATGTTTGAAATATTACTGTTATTGTGTCACAAAGTGTAGTTTTTAGAGTTGTTTAAGTGAGAATGCATGTGTGTACAACTCAAAACATCAATCGGTTATTAAAGATGGCGTCTACTTTAAAAAATTGCCTCAACGATTTCGGATATTTGAGCTCCAGGCAGGTAATACAGGCGCCCTGCGCTCATGTAGCCGCCCAACGCTGCCTCATCTCGGAAAGAACTTCTGAAAACTACCACTGGCTGTGATGTCTTTGCAGTGGTTAAAACAGCGAATTTATTTCACTTTGTGTATTTCTAAAAAGGCAATCTTTGGTATAATACGGTTATGGTATAACATATCGCGGCTGTGAGAAGCATCCTGTACTCTCCGTTCCATTCGCAATAAACCCGGTGTACTCATACCCTCAAGTGTGCACTTCCGAGTCAAGGCTGTTCTTGGAATTGAGACACGGCATGACGAACTTTCTGGATTCTTCACGAAGCGAGGGAAACTTAAAGCTGGCAGTATTTTATGGTAAGTTATAATGGATTTTTACCTAAATTTTAAATGTTGTAGTTGTGGTAGGAGCAGGCTCATTTTCATGTTCATTCACTTTTCCACCTTTTAAGTCGCACTTTGATAAGGGGGTGTGGGGAGTTCATGTTTTTATATTCTGTGCCAATAGTCGGCTATACTGTATATTATGAGAAAATTGCGTTTGTAGCGCACACACACACACAAACTAAATTTACTAAATGTAATCTTAAATGTAATTTTAGGTAAATTACTAGTAATCTTCACTAAAGCTGTGTGAAAAGTCTGTTGGCATATTTTATAATATTTTAAAGTTGTCAGAAGAAGCAATTGGGGTGTTTAATGACAGTCTTAATATGTCTTCTGTTTCTGTATGTTATTTTCACCCAGCAGTTGGTTTATTCTTTGTCAAACTTTCTGGATTCTTCACTTCTGACTGGATCATACTCAGAGCACTCAGTATTTTATGGTAAGTTAATGTACATTTTTTACTTATTTTTTTAGTAAGTTGTGGTAGAAGCAAGCATATTTTATTGTTCAAATTAAATGCTATGATATGGTGGGGTGGGGTTAATATATTTTTTTCATTCTGTTTTTTTTTATTATTAAATAAATGAGTGCGTCATCGTTTAAAACGAGCTTTTTCTTCATCCTTATGAAATATTTATTGTAAGTTGTAAATTCATCACTTAAATATCATATTCATCTAGGGTTTGTTGAGAATTTGAAAAGGGGTGAATGTTTCATATTAAATCCAGATGGAGCGCCGTATCCTGTTATCCCTCACATGTTAAATAGTGAGGTAAATTAGTCAGAAATATATACTAAATTCATGTTCACATTATGTATTTTTGTGTATTGACAAGAGAAAAAACGCTTTGCATTAAATACATACATAGCTGTACGTCTTTAACAAAAATGCTTGACATAAATGTTAGTTATATTGGAACACTAAGTGATGGTGTGTAATCCACAGGTGGGGACCAACATGATGGGAATGATATCTGCAAAATATGGAGATGTCTGGAGACTGTTCCACGTTTTTGTGAATTGAGAATGAGACAAGAGGAAGCTGACGGACCTTTCCCATTGTTGGAGGCAATGCTTTTGATACAGACTCTTTGGTGGAGGCCGTTGATGTTTGTTTTAAAGTTTTTTTTTTTATCTTTGATGTTAACTACACAAAGCAGTGTCTTCTCACCCGCGAGTTTCTCCAGCATACTGGACACGAGTACTCATCTGTTAAATTTTTAAAAACAACAGTTTTTTTCACCCCACATTTAATTAATAATATATTATTGTTTTAGTTTTTTTTTTTTATAATTTTTGTTTTTAATGTCATTTTGAAGGAAATTAAATAGTAACAGTTAAATAACTAATAGTTCAAATATTAAGATGGGGAATGTTTGATGTCATGTGGGCATTATAAGATTTGTTTTGAAATTTTCTATATAAAAAGTGTTTAAACATTGTATTAAGTGCAAAAAAAAATGCAATTTTTACAGATTTATAGTGGCCTATTGTTTTTATTGTTTCAGAGTGTTTATGTTAGATTTTTTTTTATATTTAACAAATGTTTACCTTGGGATTATGATTTAAGTAAGGTTAAGTATTATAAATGGTACATCTTTTTTAATAAAATACATTACCGGAGAACCGCTTTCTTAGTCGGATTTATGCATTAGCTGTGAGACGCTCAGGATTGTTAGGTTTCTGTCAGAGCAAAAAATGCCTGATGACCTTGCTTGAGGAAACTAGTCAAAATCAGACAGAGAGACCACAAGGGGATCAGATTTTTCGTAAAGAATGCGTAAAGAATTGAGAAGTAGTTATTGTTCAGGATGAGCGTTGCTCTCAGAATGACAGGTCTGATGATAAAATGAGGATAAATTGACCTGAACGATTTCACACCAAGCTACTGTATAGTCTCAAAAGTCTTGAGCCACCCCTCATTTCTTCATATTAAATTAAATTGTGTAGATTAAATGAAATAAATGGGAACAAATGTTTTACTGTGATAGGCTGCAAAGTGCCTAAAGATGCAATTTAAAAAATCATGCAGCAACCTCATTTCCCCTCTTGTCTGTTCCAACGACTCAGCATTCAGCATTAGTAGTATTCTAATCACTGACCTGATCATCTGTCATTATGTGCACCTGTTTATCACTGGTTCATGCCCTAAGTTCATTCTTTCATTTATATTCTATAATGCTTAACCTACAGTATACAGGGTCGCAGGAAGAATGGAGCCTTTCACAGGAAACTTCGGGTACAAGTGGGGTACACCCTGGACAGGAGCCAAAAACCTTCCTCTGAAACTGCTCAGGTACAGGGACTGGACTGAAAATGAGAGACAAAAACAAGAGCTAAAAAAATGTCCTTCAGGACACCTGGAGAACTATTCCTCAAGACCAGATTAATAAATACAAGGTTGTCTGGCTCCTGGGAAGTAAAATATGAATAAATAAACTGGATGGAGTCTAGACTACTTTTATATAATGATAATTGATAACTTTAGAAAAACACAGGATGTTGCAAAATCTATGCTGCTTTCTCATCTAACAAATAAAATCCTCTCCTGAGCTGTCTCTTTCATCCAGCATCTTACTGGAAATGCAAATAAATCATAGAGCTTGTGGCGTAATTGTCTTTGTGCGATTGTGCAATCTGTCACCTCGTTGTTTATTTGTCTCGATTTACAACATGGACTATTTTCTTTTGTGTGTGTGTGTGTCACTGACAGACATTGATTGGCCGAGAGAGAACATTTCAGTCTAACAGGATAATAAAAGTGTCAGCAGATGCGCGATCGGTGATTTAGAGATGCCCGGCCCAAAATTGACTGGCGGAAAATGTAGATGTGTGCCGTCTCCGAGTGCGGTTGTCTTCAGAAAAACCGAGCGTCGTCTTATGAATCACAGGGAGCTTATAGGCGCAGTCGTAAACCACGTTTGTATGGAACATAAATGCTGCCACTTATTAGTGATTATTTGTAGCCTACTGCATGGAAGGACAGAGAGAGTATTTGTGCACCTCATCAGGAGAGCATGAGTTTAAACCACATTGTGTGCATACGGTCCATGTCCGCGAGCCAAAGGAGAAAATACGTCTTATGTTCTTGAGGTGGGAGGAGCAAACATTCTCCTGTCAATCATAGGCATTTGTGCGATTTTGTATGCAGAAGAGGGAAGAAAACACTTTTCTCTGATTGTGTTATTTTGCCCCTACATGCAGAATACCAATTATAATGTTAGTATTAATGATACGGTCAAGTCGTACAGAGTTCCCAACACGTTTTGATCTTCAAAGGCATTTTCACCAGGTCTTGGACAGTTCTTCTTAATAGTCCCAGAATTCCTCTATCCACAATTTTTCATGCAAAAGGCTTAATCTCTGTTTGCTGACAGACCTGGAACTTTTCTAGTACTTCTCTAACATCTTTAAAGGGCTCCTATTATTCGAAATTTACTTCTTGATCTTGACTCCTTATATCCTCCTATGACTCCTGCATATCATACTGTGTATGGTCTTGTATGTGAGAAATAAAATTTTAAATTAAATATATCTGCATATCATTTGATATTAAGTCAAGCCCTTTATGATCAGTAGACACCTACTGGGTCTTGACACACCTTCCTGAATCATATCCGTGTTTAGATGATTGACAGGCCATGTGTACGAGCGGGTAATCACTAGATTGGACCTGACAGGATCAATGGGTGGATTGAAATTTGAAACCTCTGTGTTGTAACAAAGCTGAGTTTTGAATAAGACTTATCCGTGACCTTGTTTTTATTGTTTATATTGTCTTTTAGGCACGTCTTTAATTATATGTGATTGTAATTAACATTGGGTTGTATGTGTTTATGTATGTGTGTGTGTGTGTGTGTGTGTGTGTGTGTGTGTGTGTGTGTGTGGTACACCAGCTGGTCGCAGAGCCTGACATGTTTATAGATACATCTGTTAACTAAAAGCAACAGGAATTAGAAGCTTGGAGAATTTCCAGGAGCTGAGTGGTGTGTGTGTGTGTGTGTGTGTGTGTATTTTTATTTACTTTTCTTCCTCGCCCCATGCAGATGAAATAAACACGATCCAGATCTGTCATGTCGTCATGATATATGAGCTACGCACACTGTCCGGAGCTATATTAAAAAAGTATTTATCATAAAAATGATAATGTGTGAAAACCACAAAGTGAAATATGAATGAGGCGGTTTTTAAATTTCTTATTTGATATTTCACATATACACGCAAACATATACACACACACACATGCACACATGTGCACCACTGACAGGTCATTACAGTTTCAGGGCTCATTATCATCACTGCACTCACTTGTAGCATAAATGAGGTGCTAATTTTTTTCAGCACATACAGTAGCAGGAGACAATAAATGAGCATTTTTAACGATCAGAGAAGTGACAGAAACAAACAGCTACTTTCAGCTGGCTTCAGTTATCGAACAGCATGAATCCTGTTGAGCTGGATATATTACACCATTCTACATAAATAAAAATAGGTTATGTCTGTACATTGATCAGAACTCGCTCTTTCAATGATATCCGTACATTTCATACATTGAAGGACCCAAAACCAGAAAATTTTCTATCTGTATGTCTGTCCAGCCAGATTTTGTCACAGCATCACACAAAACTAGCCAGACAGAAATTAATGAAACAAAATTGCTATGTGGTGGATTTAATAAACTACTTTACAATAATCTACTAATAAGCTACTTGCTCAATGTAAACAAACACCTGCACCAATAGATATTAATTGAAAAAATCTAAACTCAATATTTTTAGTGGGATTAGTTCACAGATTGTCACTGTTAAAATAGCAGCGCTGAAGTGGTATAAGTGAATTATAACACACTGGAGTCGTTTTAAGGCAAAACTCCATCCTTATCTGATCTACTTTTCCGATTTCTCAAATGTGATTTCATGGTTGCGGGATGGTCTATCAGATTGGGATCTGGTGAGTCGGTGGCCTTGGGCTCTTTGCCTGCCAGGCCCTGTGCATGGTGGGCTGTGGTGCACTGGGTGTGCTGGTGCCTTTCTATCATGCCAGGATTGGCTTTTCTGGTGGATCGGGTGGCCTTTGGTCACCACGGGCACATGTGAGCCTTGGGTACTTGGGTATATGTAATGTTTGAGCAAATTAATGATCAATGTTTGGCTGTACCTTTCTTTTTGTCCACACACAGCTAAATATACATATGATTAAGTTTCCATTTCCTGGATAGGAAAAATGTCATCACATAAACTTTTCTCATCAATAAAATACCTATAATTATAATTGTATTATTGAGTATTTAAGACTGGCAACACAATGGCGTTGTGGTTAACACTGCCGCCATGCACCTCCAGGGTTGAGGGTTTGATCCCCACCTTGGGTCTGTGTGTGTGTTTAGTCCGACAACTGTTCCTCCCATACTTCAAAGACATGCACGATAGGTTTACAGATTTCCTGTAGTGTGTGCTTGTGTGGCCTGTGATGGTTTGACAACCCAACCAGGGTGTAACCTGCCTAGTGCCCCAAGACCACTGGTATAGGATAGGCTTCAGGCTTCTCATGATCCAGTACAGGATAAGGCGTTTTAGATAGTGAATGAGTATATAAGACTACTTGTTCCCGGTCAGGGTCATTGAGCCTAAATGCATTCAGGGATAAATTTGCTTAGCCAGGCTACCTTCAGGACAGATGAAACTGGATCGCCTAGAAGAAACACAAGGACACTGGGAGAACAAGTGAAACCCTACACAGATAGTAACCTGAGCTCAGGGTCGAACCAGGGACCCTGAAATGGCTACACACACACACACACACTTGCCCATTTCCCACCCATGAGCCAGCTTTGGGTTTCCTTCACAATCACACAGCAGACTGAAGGTTAACATGCTTCCACCAAGACCCTACATGAACTATCAACAGCCTTGTTTTCATTTCTATCTCATTCATGAGGTCACAAGCGCTTATAACTTGGTAGTGTTGCTGTGATTAAAGGCGAAGTCAGCCAAAAAAAAATACACCATTTACTTTAGTCCTCATCTCCCTCAAAACGTTTCAGCTCTTCATTCATGGTGGTGCATTGCCAAGGCAGTGAAACTAACAGCTGGGCTAGCTGCCCTATATTAAACAAAAAATTATTTGTTCTGGATGTTTAAACCAGGCAGGGAATGAACTCTTCTCTAGGCCCCCATTTACATTTACAGGATTTGGCAGCCACCCATATCCAGAGCTGCTTACAGTTTTTTAAAATCTCATTATACATCTAAGCAGTTGAGGGTTAAGGGTCTTGCTCAAGGGCCCAACAGGGGAAATTTGTTGGTGGTGGGGTTTGAAAGTGGGACCTTTCAGACCATAGTCCAATGCCTTAACCACTGATCTACCTCTGTCCTATTGTAATGGGTTTAGCACACGGGTGGCACCACGGACACGTGACGAGATGTTATGGAAAAAGGGAAACTTTATTTAAGATAATAGGGAAAGGAAAGGGTTAAGGAGGGAGGACAGAAAAAAGGGAGGAGCGTGGTAAAGGTGAACACTCCCTTGAATGGCTCCTCTTTGCTGATTGGCCAACCGTCCCCTCCCAGCTCTCCTTTGGCGCGGCAACAGACGGGATTTCCTCGTGACATCCAATCAGTGGCCTTTTCCTCTTCGGGTGGCAGGATCACAAAAACTGGCTCTGTTTTATGCCCTTGAAGTCCTCAGGGCACATTACACCACCCTGCTCGTATGCCACTCCTCCCCATTTCTTTTAGCCGTCGGCATATAAAAACAATCAAAACATTTAGAAATGGCATCTAAATGAATTAAAATATAAAATTAATAGATATTAAACCTCACTTAACCCTAATTTATGATTCCTCTTGGCAACGACTGCTTTGTCAAACTTAAAGTGGCTCCCTTTTTTTCTTGCTACCGTCCTTGCTAAAATTCTTGGGACCCATGGTGCTTTGTCTTCACTAATGCAAAAAAAAAAAAAAAACCATAAAAACTATCTAATCTCGTTTTGCTTGGGAAAAAAAGTTCTGAACAGCTCCCAGACGTACATGCAACTTTCATTTGCTCGCATTCTGAAAATGTTTCACATGCAGAATTTCAGTTCTTAAGGGTGAAAATTCGTGAGGCAGGGTGTTCGTAAACTGAGGTACCACTTTCCTCAGCATACACATATATAGTGTATCCAGAAAGTATTTACAGCGCATCACTTTTTCCACAATTTTTATGTCACAGCCTTATTCTAAAATGGAGTAAATTAATTTTTTACTCAGAATTCTACACACAACACCCCACAATGACAACATGAAAAAAGTTTACTTGAGATTTTTGCTAATTTATTAAAAAAAAAAAAAAAATTGAGAAAGCACATGTACATAGGTATTCACAGCCTTTGCCATGAAGCTCAAAATTGAGCTCCGGCGCATCCTGTTTCCCCTGATCATCCTTGAGATGTTTCTGCAGCTTAATTGGAGTCCACTTGTGGTAAATTCAGTT
>JAOVVA010000037.1:34408269-34424838 GCA_028565275.1 Leiocassis micropogon
TACAAACTTAAATAATTCTTTTGATTGTGTAAAGCTGCTTTGCGACAATGACAATTGTTAAAAGCGCTATACAAATATAATTGAATAGAATTGAATTTGGCAAACTTGGACGATCAGAAGAAGAGAGCTATGTTTTTTTGTTCTTGCCGCCCAGCATGGTACAACTTTCTGCTCGTACATTTATTCCTCAGGTAGCTCATTAATTTTGTTGTGTTGCCGATCTGGACAGCGATGTCCTTTTTGTATGTATTGCATTGCATGCTGATAAAAACATCAGGGATGATAAAATAAAACCCTACACATTTGATATTTCACACAGATTGATTTCACACAGATATTTTTACACCTACTATGCGATGTGTTGCGTCCCTGAGCTCTGTAATCAGCTCGCTGCGTGCTTACTGGCTAACAGACACATGATGAGACATAGTTTTTAGGTATAGAAATTTGGTACCGAATGACGAGGCATTTTTCGCTACTCTATGGGATCGAGGCAATTTGGTCAATGCCAAAAAGGTATTAAGGTTCTGTACCCAGCCGTACTGGAGTCTCATATACTGCTCTTTGCTGCATCAATCATCCAGGTTCAACTGTGAAAAGTGGAAAATACTGAAATTAATTTAGTTCTTTATTTATTTATTTAATTTATTTATACATATCTGATCCCATATTCTCAAAGATAAAATTTTTAAATAAAAAATATATGAAATGTCAAAGAGAAAATGTTTAGGGCCATTTTGTTTCATACTGCAGTTAGTACTGGTCCAGTGACTCTGAAACTACTACTGAACTCCTACAACTGCTTCTACAGGCTGTCAGTTAATCTGTGTCGTGATGTCGTGATGTGGCACAGCGTGCATTGCAAAAGTAAAAAAAAAAAAAAAAAACTTTTTTTTTTGACAGTTAAAGATTAGTTTCTGTTATTACCTAATAACATTATAGCCATGATTGTGCTCTTACTACTATCTTGCTGAACAAACTTGATGATATGCTGGAGCATTAGGAGATTTATACAGGGTGATTCACTCAAAAGAGGCTCTCAGTCAGATACAAACCGGAAAAGGTAGGTATAGTTTGCGAATGAAATTCTTACCGCTGATTGGACGAGACATCTGTCACTCAAAATATACAGGAAGTAGAAACTTGTTTCTCTATCTTTGTTTCTTGTGTGTTCCGCTTCAGTTTAAACTACGGTGGCCGTGAAGTGCAAAACAAATTAACAAAACTGACTTCAGGGCCACCGTAAAAACGCCATATTTGAAAATTTGGTTTTGAATTTTTTATTTTGTTTTCAGTTTTGTTAATTTGTTTTGCACTTCAGGGCCACCGTTCGGTTTGTATCTGACTGGCCGAGAAGTGCAATACAAATTAACAAAAACGGAAAACAAATTAACAAATTCAAAACCAAATTAACAAATCCTAAAACAAAATAACAAAAACAAAAACAAAACCCAAAACAAAAAACAAATTAGTTTTGGGTTTTGTTATTTTGTTTTGAGCTTTGATATTTTGTTTTCCATTTTGTTAATTTGGTTTTGAATTTGTTATTTTGTTTTCAGTTTTGTTAATTTGTTTTGCACTTCAGGGCCACCGTATTTTAACACGTCAAAGAGCTGCGAAAAGGTCATGCGTATCATGTCACTATCGTTCAGGAGCACAAAGCATGTGATATGGAGAAAAGAGTCAAATACTGTCACAGTGTCTGGCAGTAAAGGCGATCACGTCCAGCATTGCATTAATGCAATCGATTACACATACATCAAAGTATGAAGTGTACTTTTTTGGTTTAGATTCCTATCATAGCGAGAGTTATTACAGAGTATCCGGGGCCTCTTTCTAATGAATCACCCTGTATTTGTAGGTTTTATCTAAGGAATTTGGTCAATGCGTCTTCTGCATTTCCCCCTTCAGACAATATTTGGTTTTGGTCCATTTTGGAGGGAGATGATAGGAAAGAATGCTTACTTGGGTGTCTTTCTAATGAAGAAAAAGCTTAGAGCCTGTTTTGTACTCACTATATAATGGAGTCTTTATCAATATATCAAATGAAATGTGATACTTATTACCCAAAGTTTTTTTTTTTCCCACTGATTTAGACAGCAAATATGGTGCAATCATAATAATTACATCGTCCAACTAATCCTGGGCTTCAGAGAGCTCTAAGGCACATCACTTTAATCCAGAATTACTCTTTTTTGAACTATATTACAATTCCATGACTTATAAAAACTGAACAAAATCAGGGACATGGTTAACTGTAAATGACAGTAAAGGCTCTGAAGGTTGTCACTGGACGGCTAAATAAACTCAGTTCGATTTGCAGACGAATGCCCCGAGTGTGCTGCCAAAGCAAGACTCATGTAATTGTTTACTCTGTCTTATCTGCTCAGTCATGGATTAGGAGCTTAAAGGCTTTCTCACATCTTAATCCTGTCTCCTTGATATACTCGCAATCAGCAGACTGTTTCAGCTGTCATTCAACAGTCTGATACAATCTGGCCCGAGCACTACAGCTTTAATCCCCGCACCTGAAGATAATGAACAGCTTTCTAACAGACGTAATTAAGAGTAAATGGCCAGTAAAGTGCCTCACCACCCGGAGGGCCAGTAATTAAGTAAGGTACAGGTGGGGAATGCGTGACAAGTGTGTTTAAATGTCCTGCATGCAGCTGTTTGAATGATGAACACAGATACGTCTTTGTTTTTTAAAAACAGACATCCTTCGCAGAACTTTTGAAATGCAATAGGGCTTGTATTTGATACAGAGGTGTCTTCCTGCTGTTTTATTATTTCTGTATTCAATATGAATAAAAGCTTTTTTTTCTGCAATCCTGTCACCTGAAACTCATAGATACACACATTATAACTACCACTGTGCAATTCTCCCAGCCCTGACTCCAAAACTAAGTGTCCCCATATATACACATGTGTTTATGCTGATTTTTTCCCCCTTTTTTTTCATAATAGACCAAATCAATGAGTTTTTTGCTCTCTGCTGCAGTTCAGACCATCGTAAGTGCTGCAATTTTATGTCTATACAATAAGAAGAAGAAAAAGAAGGAAAAAAAATAATTATGAACAATTGTAGTATTAAGGATTGTTTTCACTACTACTTAGAAATTCAGTAGGCTTACCATAAATATTTAGGCATGCAGGAATGTAACCAATGACTGCAAACAAGAAAGTATTTACTCTTGATGATTGGCCTTCATTATGTTAATATAGCAAATCAAGAGACTCCATTTACACCACATCCTCCTCCAACTGCAAAGGAAAAATCCCTTCTCACTGTCCTGATACTAATCTGCAGTATATGGTGCCTATTTTTACTAATGAACGGAAAAGTGTGTAGTTTCTTTCACAATCTGCTTAGCTTTAACCCCGAGCTGAACAGACCTGTGCCAGCAACACAGCATAGGTCAATAATAATTTTTAAAAAAACAAATAGTGCTTATATGGAAGCTCTGCCAACGTGTGTTAACTGGGATGCCAGGCATCAAACTGTGTATTTTGGTTTTTGAATATGTCAAGGAGAATGAAAGTTATCATTACTTTTGTAAAGTGTAAATTTTACTACTACTGGAATATGGGAATAAAAAATGTGAAACTCTCATAATGAACACATAATTGTTATGTTTCGGTCATAGAAACAACCAAAAAAATTTTTTTGTTCAATAATGTTTATATAGTTGGTTAAAATGAAATTAAATTCAGTTCATCATATTTCCTATATACACTATATTGCCAATAAGTGGATGAGTGAGTTTGATGTGGAAGAGCTTGACTGGCCAGCACAGTCCTGACCTCAACCCAATAGGACACATTTGGGATGCATTAGAGTGGAAACTGCAAGCCAGATCTTCTCTTCCAGCATCAATGTCTGACCTCACAAATGCGCTTCTGGGAGGAATGGTCAAAAATTCACTTAAACACATTCCTAAACCTTGTGGAAAGCCTTACCAAAAGAGTTGAAGCTGTTATTGCTGCAAGGGGTGGGGCCAACATCAAATTAAACCACATGGATTAAAAATTAGATGTAACTCAAGTCCATATGCATGTAAAGGGCAGACAAGTGAATACTTTTTTCAATATAGTGTATGCTTATAAAATTTTTTAAAAAACAGCAAAACAAAAACTGGCTTAATTTTTTTCCGTGCTTCTGCTTTTAAGCTACACTCTGCTTTTAAGCGTCACACTATGGCAGAGCTCTGAAACCTGTGTTAACTTAATAAAGAATGTTTTAGCAGTATATAGTTACAATCTATAATGTGAAACATCTTCAAAACATCCTTTCCTCACCAATTTCTCTTTTTTTCTGTCACTTTAAGTTAATATGACAAAGAAAAAGTAATGGCTTATGTGACAAAGACTTTCTCATAATAATAATAATAATAATAATAATAGTAATAATAATTGGTGCAATGTATGTGAATATATAACATTCACTTACAGTATAATCAAATTATATATTGTCCTGAGAACCCTATTTTGGTAACCTTACACTAACATGTGACATGTAAAATAAAATCGCCATTTACCCTTGGCATAGTTTGGCATAGAAACCTGCGTTTTTACAGCATGGAGAGGGATAAGTATCATGGCCTGATTGCATTAGCTTTCTAGGTCTTTATATATACATCTTCTATGTGTTATCACACAATTCATAAAAATTCTAGTGATAGCTGAGCAGCTGCTTCTAGTCTTGATATTCAAACAGATTAAAGCCTAAAAAAGAGCAAAAACTCTCCCCAAGAGTGAACAAAATGCTCCCCTAAAAACACTTTGATTATTTTTCTCACTCTCTCTTTCTATCTCTGATATAATGGATGGTATCAGTATCCAGCATAACAGAAGCTCCTAAAATCTCTTGTCATCGTCTTCACCACAGAGCTTTTGATAGGCTTTGACAGCAGCAATTTGATTTTGTAGGAGATAAAACCTTCTTGCCACTGTTCATAAGGAAGAAAGAGTGCCGAGAGAGAGAGAGAGAGATAGAGAGAGAGACGATGGAGAAAAGAGAAGACCTTTAAAACCGAGTTACAATAGAAGATTATTGTGATTGCCATAAACACAGTATATGAAGTGAGGTTCCTGTAGTTTTTAAGAATTTTAGCATCCTCCTCTGTAATATCCTCCTGGCTCATATCCATATCACAAATGCCTTCTCCTCGTGGCTGGGTCGGCTGGCTTTCTTGTGTTTTGAAATGCAAAAACTTTCATGCTGGTGAACTCTCTCTCTCTCTCTCTCTCACACACACACACACAGAAATGAACTCATAAACCCTTGCTGGAAAGCAAACACTGAGAAAGGTGCTGAAACTCAGTGATAGTGCGCTCACCTGGAACTTTACGCAAATGCGTTAATGATTAATAAAAAAAAGAGTCAAAGCTACTGCAAGGGAAATAAACTGGGATTTTTAAATATTTAAAAGTTAACATATATATTTTTTCATTTATTGCACCACATTTGGCATGTTAGCGGTAGGTTGGTTTAGTGGTCACCTTGCACCTCCTGTGTGCATGGAGTTTGCATGTTCTCCCTGTTCTTGGTGTGTTTCCTCTGGGTTCTCTGGTTGTCTCCCACATTCCAAAAACATGCAGATTAGGCTAAATGGCATTTTCAAATTGCCCGTAGTGTGTGAATGTGTGTGGGAGTGTTGACCAGAGGTCCTACCACGGTCATACAAATGGGAATAAATACAATGGCCACCTTCTGCCTCCACGGTCCCTAGCTGGACTACAGAGGTTCCTAGATAGATGGATGGATTTGGTTATGTAACTAGCCTGGTTTAATAATAAATAAACAACTTTTATAAATCCCATTAGTTTGGCCTATTTACTATTTTGTTAACAATAGTGAATAAGTCATTAAAACTCTCTCCAAAATCTCCTCAGGCTAGCGTAGTATTAGGTCAGCTCATTATTATGCTAGGATTAGCAGGAGAATCAATGAAAAATTACGAATACAGCATAAAGCTTATCCTATAAATCCCAAAAGTTGGCTTATTACTTAGATGACTAGTGATAGCAGGAAAAATATTGAGCACTTATGAATAGGTTATAAAATCCTCTAGCTTACGCATAAGTTGACTAGCATTAGCACTAAAACAAATATGAACGTCTCTCAGACATCAGGTCAGGTCAGCTCATTTAGTTAACTGTAACAAATAACATTTAAATTTTAAAAAGCCTGTCAGGTTACCCTTATTAGCTTGCTAGCATTAGCAGAGAAGTTAATTAACATTTATGGAGGTGTACTTTCAGAAATTCTGTTGTACATGCTAGCTAGTTGGCGTTAGCCTTTCAGCTGCTTTTATCGAGGGGTTGCCACAGTGGAACATCCAATCCACACACAACTTGGCAGTAATTAGAAATCAACAGAGTCTGTATAAGAATTAAATATTTAACATTTACAAATATGATTTAAAAGACTATAAGAAATTCTCATACGCTAAAATAATGCATAGGCTGGGAATTTTGTCCTGGGAATGTGCTATTATTGTGCTGTGTGTGTGTGTGTGTGTGTGTCTGTGTGTCTGTGTGTGTGAGTGTGTGAGTGTGTGTGAGTGTTTTCAGACAACGATGAAGTAATTGTAGCATGCATTTTTGTTCTTCAGGGTGTTTGATTATCAGCGCGTCCCATCTGCTGTGCCTGCGCTGCCCCACAGTTCCACCCTTTCCAAGAGAGCGCGCTCGTCTTCTTCCAGGCAGAGACGCAGCCGAGACCGCTCGTCCTCCAAAAGCACCTCCAGACCCCACTCCTCCAGCAAAGCCAAGTGTACGTGCTCACACACACTTAAATATACATACACACAAACACACACACACACCCCAAACTCAACCTGTAATTTTCTCAGCAGCTGTTCGCAGGTCTGAATGTTTCAGTCGCATACTAACATCAAAGACAAAGTAAGGTCAGCTTTTTCTTGGGTACAAAGGAACCGCAACACAACAAACACATGCTAGAGACTCCTGACAGATACTTCGACCTCAGCACATCACTAATAACAGCATCTGATTTAATCAGATTCCAACATGAAAAGTCGAATTAATTGGCAATCTTCTTAGCCCCAGTAAGCCTGGACAAGGAAATAAGAGACTATAACATATACAGTAAATTTAACATTAATATTAGCCAAACAATTTAACAAATAGGAACATAATACCAACCTGTGAGAAGAGGTATTCCAGAGTTTGCAGGCCAGTAATAACTCAAAAATGTTACCAGTCAGACATTGATTAGAATGCCCTTTAGAAAGTGTTTTATTCCATACCAATTTTTTAAGCAAAGACTAACATTTTTAATTTATTAAAAGCATTTATAATTATTTGATCTTGTTTTATGGTATAAAGCAATTATAACATATTGTAAATTGATGTCCTCCCAGGCTATTTTTCTCCTCATTTTTAAAGAGAATAAGATGAGAGAGCTTGACATGTTACAATAAAACCAGAATGCTCTTTGTACAAGTCAACAGAACACAGTTACTGTACGAGAGTAAAAACTTCTTGTATTTCTCTATATAATCCCCTACTGCACTAATGCACTTATCCCAGCATTTCACTAGTGCTTAGACACCATCAAGGTAGAAAGATTTCTCAGTGCAATGAAGAAGTATTCCTGGCCTCCTTGCCTCCCAGGAGCTCCTTTAATGGTCCAAACATGTGGAAATGGCTTAGAGTAGGTTCAGGACTGTAGGGCGGATGTGGCAATAACTCCTAGCTAAATTCCTGTAATATGCAAGTGATGTTGATGAATGATTGGGTGTAAATTTCCCACAAAAGGATTCATCACTTCCACAAGTTGGTTACAATTTATCTATCGTTTTTCAAGAATCAGGCATTCCACTCATTGAATGTCCATGGGAACGACTGCATGGGGCTCCGAGACGCCTCGGCCAGGATCATCATTCACGGATTTCTTGAAAACTTTTGCACCATTTGAAATGTTTTACCTAGGGCTAAGAGTCTCGTCACCGAACTGTCAATCAGTTTTACACCTTCATTCAAAAAGTCCCGGTTTGACTTAAATGAAGTAACATGCCTTCATGATCAAAGTCTTTGTTTATATAGCTTGTGTCAAAAATTTTTATTGTAAATAACTTCCTTCTTCAAACCAGGTTTGTAGACCAAGATGATTACACAACTTTCCTATAGATTTTTGCCTTATCTTATGAATTGTTGTTGTATTGAAATGCATTTTACTTAATAAAATGTTAATTTATAACTGTACAAAATCTACACGGGATGCAAACTTTTGCACTCGGCTATGCAGTGTGTATAATCCTTTAGTACTTTAGCATATGGCTTGTTTTCTGCGTGTTTGATTTCAGTTGAGGAATCAGTCGGTCTCTTGTGAGCCTCCAGATGCTATTTTATTAAAAGCCCTTTCTCCATAGCCTTTCCTCCTTTAATGGAGACAGCCCTATCAGAGCATGCCATTACAGCAAATTAACAGAGCTGAAAGAATAAGAGAGTGTTCCGAACATGCTATTAGCAGCTCAGCGGGTCTCGGGTCACCTCAGCTTCTCCCAGAGTTCCAGGGTTTAGATGTTGGCTTGTTCGGTGAAGCGCTGTGTAATTTCATTTCTATCACAGTGTCTCATTTTACGTCTTCATTATTCCTTCTTTAACCTGATTGGCCATCTAATATTTCTCACTGTCTATTATATAGTGCCTTTTTAAACTGCCATAGAGGCACATAGTGATGGTTTAGAATAAATAAGAGGTTCAAGGGAACAAAAAGAGACTTTCCAGAGTGATTTGTGTGAGCGATTGTCTGAAGTAGCCTCTACAGATGAAGCGATAACATCTGCCTCATCTCAAGCCCAGTCAATATTTCACACAAAAAGCTGTTTTTTTATGGGCCGCTTTTGACTTTTATTCTAACCTTTTGTGTAAAGTGGGAATTCTCTGTCTCTATCTCAATCTCAATGTGTCCCTGCAGTGAAAATGGAGGAGCTGCAGACCATAAAGCGAGAGTTGACGATGATAAAGGTTCAGATTGATGGCCTGCTGGACAGTCTGGACAGGATGGACAGACAAAGGCAGGAGCACACAGGTCAGTCGTTTTCAGCTACAAGGGTAAACTTTTTGAACCTCGTCTTTTCTTCTAATCTTCTAACAAGTTTAAAAGATAAAATGTGAACTAGGATTGGTTGTGGTGTGTACAGTAAATCACTTGAGTTAATGTTGCCCCCTAGTGTTCATCTCTATTATGAGGCATATGTTAGAGTGTGCATGTCCTTATCTGCAGTTTTGCCCCTGGTTGCATTTTGATTCATAAAAAAAAAACTAGAAAATCCAACAACATACCAAGTCAGATTTAAAATCATGCTCTCAGTAACTTTTTTGTTGGTTTGGCTTAAGAGTATAAATGTAACTTTATTTTTTGTTTAGATTTTAATGAAACTATTCAATGTATGGACACATAAATCATCTTTAATTTCATTAAGTGAGGAGATTGACGTGTTATTTTAGGCAAATTATGATGAAAGAAAAATTAAAGATACTGACCTTATTGGTAAGCCTAGCCTTAAAATTTTGTTATCTTATGAACTGTGAAAATGTTCATCTGTGATGAAGATCAGCATCAATTAGGATTAACAGGAAGTCATAATTCTGCAAGCCTGCACAGCATTTAGTAATGGCATATTGGGAGTGAAATGGAAATATGATACAGAATGTGGTCATGTGAGACATATAATTAGCTTAATAATAAAATTATTATTATTAGTATTAGTATTATTGTTGTTGGTGTTGTTGTTGTTATTATTATTATTATTATTATTATTTTCTTGAGTTCCATTTAAGGATAATTTATCTTTTATATTTTCACAACTCTTTTAGGTATCTTTACCATAACAGCCAGTGATTCTTGATATGAATTCATGCATATTATTTATAGGGTACTCAAGTTATTGTTGACTACATTTATTGTTTCTTTAAATAAAAAAAAAAAGTAATAAGTGTATGGGTGAAGTAATAAGTAGCTTTTTGCCTTTACCAATCATTAAAAAAAACAGTATTAAGTTTATTTTGTTAGTAAAAATGTTCATAATGATTTTTTTTTCTTCCATGTAAATATGCATGTTAAGCTTCGGTTGCTAAGTAACGAATTGGGTAAAGATTAGGATATTATCTAGACAGACTAACGGTCGTTGTGTATCACTTTAGAACTGGGGCATTAATACAGAAAGCACTGCTGGCTTTTGTTGCAGCACTAAAAGTAACTTACTGGCTATTCATCACTTTATTTCAGTTCAGTGATCATATATTCCCTGGCCAAAAAAAAAGGTTGCACATACCAATTATGGTGTGCAATGTGGTGTCCGGTTCATGTGTGACAATGATTCCTGATGCTCTCTGAGCAATTCTTTCACACTCTGAGTCCTGAAATATGTCTCTGCCATCAGGGGAAGAAAAACTCCATAGATGTGATAACCTGGTCGTTCAGTACCTTCAGGTCGTCAGCTCAATTCATCTTGTTGCGACATAACGTTGCTGAGCCTAGACCTGAACAACTAAAGCAACCCCAGATCATAAAGCTGCCTCCAGAGGCTTGTGCAGTGGACACTATGTGTGTCAGTGGACAGTGGACACTATGTGTGTCAGTGGACAGTGGACACTATGTGTGTCAGTGGACAGTGGACACTATGCGTGCATCGCTTCATGCGCTTCCATTCTTACCCTCACACGCCCATCGATCTGAAATAGGCTCAATCTGGACTCATCATGTCATATGACCTTTTTCCATCGCTCCAAAGTCCAGTCTTTATGCTCCCTAGCCAATTGAAGCCTTTTTTTCTGATGAGACTCACTAACAAGTGGTTTTCCTATGGACACACAGCTGTTTCGTGCCAATCACATTTATTTAGACTTTTCTTCCATGATGTTGGTGGTTCAGCACTGTCCCTCCAGGTTTGGATAGTGTGTTGGACAGTTTCTAGCCCAAATCCAGTCATTTCAAATCTCCTTAATTGTTTTCTTGATGCTTGATGCAGACTAGTAATTTGACCCTTCATAAATGGCAGTGTATAATATAATAAATTATAGTCTACTGTCAAACATTTAATGAACATGTACATTTAATGAATGTTATGTGATATTTAAAATATTAAAATATATTAAATGTATTATTTGAAAATTTTCAATTCTAATGCTCTATTCTTAGATCACATTTCCAAAGAAGCTGTCAGAGTTAGATTCATTATTATTCTCACCATGTCTTGACTTAATTACATTGTAGTTATTAAATAAATTCTTTGAACTAGGTAAATCATACACTTTAAGAAAAGCAGCTGAGTTTAATTGCTAACGGTCTAGTAATTAAATCATGGAGAGAACTGTTGCATGAATAGTGAATCTGGTCGGTGTTTGTGTTCATTTACGGAGTGTGTTCAATCCTCTCTTTAGTCTTCCTCTAATCTCTGATGGACAGCTCAGTTTCTCTGAGGCTCTCTCCGCTCTTTTTTTCCTTCGCTGTTTCTTTTCAGTTCTGTCTAATCTATCTCTGTATTTAATTACGGTTCTGCCGATGACGAGCGATCAATGTGTCTGAGTCAGTAACGTGAGCTCACTGAGAGGCTTCAGAGCTGAGAGATTTCTCTGTCAGTTTTCCAGAGGTTAGTCAAAAAACTATCCGAATCTCTACAGTATACATTTAAACATAGTGATGATGAAAGATAGAGAAAAGGCAATTTTGTTCGGTGTGATTTATAGATATTTTTAGTAGATGAAAAAGCAATATTTGACTGTCAGGTTTGTGGCTTTATGAAGGTTTACTTCAGGGGGTGCTGTCTCGGTCTCATGGAGATATTATAACCCAATTTAAGGCTACTGAAATACTCTAGAGTAATGCTTAGTGGCATTTAAAGTAAATTACAAAACTTTTGTTATTGTTCTATTTCAAAAAACACACAGTATATGATTTCCTCAATAATTTGCTTTTTAAATAATAACCAGTATAAACTGATAGAGATCCTTGTTGATCCTGGTGTGTGTGTGTGTGTGTGTGTGTGTGTGTGTGTGTGTGTGTGTGTGTATAAGTACATGAGACATACAGTCCAAAAAAACAAAAAACTATTTTAAAAAAGTATAAATTTAAATGACCTCATTACAATTGCTCAACTCAACTCTCAACTCAACTTTATTTGTACAGGACTTTAACAACAAGAATGCCCCAAAGTGCTTCACATAAATAATAAAATAATATAAAAAAGACATAATTAAAATCACATCACACACATATCTAATCAAACACAATATATAAAATCAACATCTCAAACATCAGAGAAAACGTGAGTTTTAAAATGACACTTAAACACCCTCAGTGATGTGGCCTCACGAATAGTCAAGAGTAGGTCATTCCACAATTTGGGTGCCGCTACAGAGAACGCCTGATCACCCCTGAGCTTATTTTTGGTTTTAGGTACAGTCAGCAAAAGTTTATCTGATGATCTGAGAGACCGGGGTGGAGCATAGGGCTGAAGCAGATCCGAGAGGTAGGCGGGACAGGGCCATGTAAACATTTAAACATGACCAAAAGATTTTTAAAATTAATTCGGTACTGTACTGGGAGCCAATGAAGGGAAGCCAGAACTGGAGAGATATGTTCTCTTTTATGCGTAGACGTTAAGAGTCAAGCAGCACTCCAAGAGTTTTGGATCAGCTGTAGTCGATGTAATGCTGCCTGCATTAGGTCCACAGTTCACTGGTGTAAAAGTTTGTGCACCTTTGCACAGTACTGTCTTGAGCCATTACTTATTTCTTTACATTTTGCTTCCAAAGAGCCAGACTTTCTTGTATTTTTAATGCAGTCTTGAGGATTATGCAGTGACCTATTAATCAATCAAGCTCACTCACTTAGGGCATGAACCGGTGAGAAACAGGGTATACTGGTGGTGCTGAATGCTGAGTGGTTAAAAGAGACGAGAGGGGAAATGAGGTTGCTGAAGAGGTTCTTACATCTTTATTCACTTTTCAGACTGTCACACTAAAACATTTGTTCAAATGTCTTTTATTTAATCAATTTTATTTTAATTTAATTTATTTTAATTGAATGTGAAGAAATGATAGATGACTCAAGACAAATGACAGATGACTTTGCACAGTTCTGTTTGTCACTTCATCAACAAGATTTTTAGTCTGTATGGATTTACAGGTCCTTTATTATCAAAAAATGTTGTCCTATAGCATACTGATAGTAAAGCAAATAAGAGTGTAGTCATTAAAAGGTTTATAATATGACAAATGTAATATTCTCTGAGCACCTTCTTGGAAATAGTCTGTAGGTTTTGCCTAATGTTTTGGCTTTAGGTTGCATTGTCACAGCTCTCCCTTTGGGTTTCAAAATCTCCTAAAAAGCATGCTTGTACATTGATTATCTATGCAAAATTATCATGGTGCCATCCATGATAGTGTGTGAGTGGGTGTACCCTGTTTAGGCTTAAATGTGTCTTTATGTGCTGCAGGTTCTCCATTTTCTCACGGAGGGAGCTCAGGAGGTTCACCATACCACCCATCGACCAGCAGTCGAGAGGGATCTCCCAGAACCCCCAGCCCACGCCGCTGCGCCCGGAGAGGCACTCCTGAGCTGGGAGAAGCCAGCGACGACGAGCCGCATATGGTGACGAGCTTTATTTTAAGACTTCTGAATTCATTCTGAAGGTCATTCCGACTCGCATAGTCTGTGTCTGCGTCTCTAAAGATAACCAAGCAGTAATCATTGGATTTAAAGAGGGCAACGTGTGCATGTGTGTGTGTGTGTTTGTGTTTGTGTGCACTTGTTTGAACGTGCGCTTGTGTATCTTAGTTGAGAACGTGAGAGAAATGAGATAAGCACAATAAGGAACGTGAGTGAGTGTGGCGAATCACAGTGACAGCTGATAAATGTGCATTAAATGCAAAACTATGCCAGAGAAAATTCCCCAACTAAAAGTGCCAAAATATGGAAGTCTCACTTTTAAAATGATTCACGGTGAAGCTCTTATTCTCAATAAACATATCATCCCACCTCCACCTGATAAATAGAAAAGCCATCTAATCATGCCAGTATTGTTTTGACAGATGAGACAGATTTGCTTGTGGCAGCGTAAATTTTCACCAAGCTAGCACTTTTTTTTCCTCCTTAGATCGCATCCACCTACAGCAAAAGGTGGCAAACACACAAACACACAGACATACGCACAGACACAAAAGCAAGTACTTACCGGGAAGAAAAGCCAGCCCAGAGAGCACTTTTGCTGTCAAGCCTTATATAGACACAACTATTTATAGACACAACTATTATTCCAGACGCCACATTACAATTATGTGTAATTACCTGGGCCTTTCTACCTGGTGGCAGTGACAAATGAAGCGTGTTTAGCCCTCCTTCTGTTTGCCCTGTGCACAACAGCAAAGCCGCAATTACTCTTCCGCTTTGTTAATATTACTAAGGGCTTTTCTTTTTCCTAAATTATTCCCTCACTAGGCAAAGTTTTTGTTTTATGAAATGCAACAGAAATGAAAAATCGGCCTATTTACACCAACAACCAGCCATTCCCAAAACTTTCTACACACTTTAAAAGACAGTTTGGAATATACATACTCATGTTGCATAATCAAGCATTTCCCTTTATATATGAAAAAAGCTCACAGGTGAGAGAAAATAAAGCAGACGATAGTTGTGTGGGGTTTTTTTTTCAGTATGATTCCATTGCAATATGACATAAAAGCAAGAGGGCAAATTGTATACATGCAATTTCATCTCACACAATGATACACAGACGAGAGGAAAATCGATATTTTAATATTCAGATTTAATAAATTATCAGGAATGTTAGAAATGCAACACAGGAAGTTACCTCAACTATGACTTAATGCTTGTTAAATATGAGGAGTGTTCAAGTCTACCCGGGAGTTTTCAATGTGCAGAATAACAGAACACAGTTATGTGAGTTAAAAACAGCCTACATCATGTCTGAAACGCTGGCCTCTCAGGAACTCCCAAACATAATGGCCCAAACATATGGAAATGCCTTGGATTCTGGTCAAAACTGTACCAGGGATGTAGCAGTAACTCCCAGGGGAGTTCCTGATTGTGAGTACAGTTCCCACAGACAGATGCGCAAGTTGGTGTCTAGTTATCCATCGATTTTCAAAGATCAGGCCACTTCCCGAAAGTTCACTGGAAGGACTGGAGTGGGCTCCGAGCCACCTTGGCCAAGGGCTGTCATTCACAGATGTGCAACCATCTTTTAAAACAATTTTATTATTCAAATGTTTTATTTCAAGCACCGTACTGAGCTTGAAGTCTTCTGAAAATGTTAATATGGCTAAAAATATTGGTATCCACTATTCAGTTTTTATTTATTTATTTATTTATTCATTTATTTATTTATAAAAACATTTTTTGCAATTAAAGCATATTAATGCGAGTTTAAAGAATATTAAAGAATAAGGGGACCATTAATATAAATATAAGTAGAACTTTTAACCATGAAAAGATCCTTGATCATCCCTGTCTTTTCCCAAGACAGACATTTCTGAATTTCAGTGAATTCAAGTAACTTTCAAAAGGCGTCTGCATCTATCTTATACTCATACATCTATTCACCTCTAATAAAATTTTGGTGTTGAAACAAGCCCAGTTTCCGAATTTCCTCTAATTTTGGATCTCATCAGATTTTCCAATTATTGCCTAAATCATTGTCCCACCTAGCTGGTAATGTCTTAAATAATTTTATACTGCATGATCGTTGCAGCAGTGCCAATATTACTACTAAAACCTATAGTATCAGGAGCTATAGATTGATGCAGGATCAAACCAGATGTTCTTCAAGTACATATCTACGGAATTATGTAGTGTGACATTTCTCACTTTCCCCAGTGAAGAGTTCTTGTTGTTTTCCAAGCTGTTTTCCAGTCTGGTGGTGCTCCTCCATAAATGATGAGAGTGCCGTCTCTCTTAGTGAGAGCCCATATGTTAGAGAGGAAAGGCTCAGCGAGAGCAAACTCGTCTCTCTCTGTCATCCCAGCGTGACTTCATTCCCAGGCTTCAGGCAGTGCCACTGGGGGAACAACCGATCTGAGATTGAACTCTGTGACTCGCATATCATTCATTTAGAGCACTGTGTAGGGCTCTGTGCTTTCTCTCTCTCTCTCTCTCTCTCTCTCTCTTTCTCTCTCTATGACGACAATGAACATGTTGCAGCTACTCCATGTTGGAGTGTTGGTGCTGGTAGTCAAAAACATATCTGTGTTTCTCTTTATTTCAGATGCATCATCACAACTCCGACATGGAGGATGAACTGTAAAGATGAACAACTCAGGTAATGAATATTAGCCAAACATCCACACACACTTACTCACACACATAGCTACTTCACAAGAAGATTTATTGAATATAGTCATTAATCTTTAGGTGTATAATGCTTTTGAAGGACGCATTAAATTTCTTTATGCCACAACAACTGTTGAAATCTCAAATCTGATTGGTCAAAAAGTATTCGCAAATTTGTATTCATACAGTCATTATTTTAAAAGTAAATCTCTCCACATAATTTATGTAATTTAAGTATATATTAT
>JAOVVA010000037.1:34431882-34447067 GCA_028565275.1 Leiocassis micropogon
AATTTACTTTTAAATAAATAGACAATTTTATGATGTAGGCCGAAAATGAGCTTCCCCTATTTGACAGACCAGTAGCCACCACTGGTATATATATATATATAAACAGTATATGCCCAAATGTATGTGAACAACTGAATATAGCACCCATATATTTTTGTTTCCACTAGATTATAGGATTTATGTTAATTCAGTGACAAAAGCATAAGTCAAGTCAAACACTAGTGGCATGTGAGAAGGCTTGGTGCACAGTCAGTGTTCTAATTCATCCCAAAGGTATTGTAATGGTGCAGGACCTTGAGTAATTCCACTCCAAATTGAACACACCATGTCTTCATGGAGCATGTACAGTCATGACCTTGACCTGACCTCTAATCGGTTACTAAAGGAGTTCCTGGTAGGCTGGCATGTCATATGTAAAGCAGACAGTCTGATATACTTTTAGCACAAGGGAAAGCCATCAAAAGATACGATAATAAAATAATAAAAATCAGATTGTGTACTAAACAACAAAGATAAGAAATGTATTTTGAAATACAATTTTAAAAAATGTTTACACATAAACAAGAGTTGACAATTTTCCTCCTTTTATTCTCTCCAGTTTTGATCATTTCTATTTTACACTTAGGTTGCCCGCGGTGTGTGTGCCCTGACATTCCTTGGCACCCTGTCTAGTGTGAACGCCACCTCAATTCTCCTGGATATAGACGATGAGTGATTAAGGGTAAGCGAGTTTTCAAACTGGAACTGTCTAAGATCTTAAATAAGGGTAAAAAGAACATTTCAAACTTTGTAGTATGAAAGAAAAAAAAATTAGATGAGTATCTGTATTAGCTTGAATAGTATTGGAAAAAATTTTTTAAAAATTGTATTATGCAGTCTTCACTCTAGATTTTTGTTGGTTATTTTCTTTTTAATATCATAAGATTCTGCTTTTCTACTGCAAAAAATTTTTGAGTCAATATTAGATTTAATATAAAAGATTTTTTTTTTTAAACATCGCCTGTAGCTAATATTTAAAAGCCCTAACTGTGTTTATTTTACGTTTGTAGATATATCAGATAATAATAATAATAATAATAATAATAATAATAGCCGCTCAGGTGCGTTCTCCCAGTCACGTGACTGACGACGCATCACTTCCTGGTTTTAACACTTTCATAACAACCTCCACCCATGTTTAAAGAGTTTTACAGATACAGTACTTTAGCTTTGTCCTGGGTATTTGATTAACGCGTTACAAAGCTAAAGTAAGGACTCTATCTGAACTTTAATAACAAATAATAACACATGCTTTATATTTAATTTATATATGTTTGTGCACTTTGTACTGACGGGTGAATGATATACAGGTCAGTGACCTGCGCTCGCGCTGCGTGACACACACACACACACACACACACGCATACAGCCTGCCTGCACACTGTAAGTACAAACTACTGACAAATTAATAATGCATATACATAATGAGAATTGTCATCATTAATTACATTTCTGTAACCTGCAAACTGTGATTAGCCTTCCCAGGAATCAGCTGTGATTATTAGATCAATATCTGTACACTTAACTAATATCAACTAATATTAGGGTTACTCTGTATGCTCATTCTGTAGGTTTTTAAAGGCTGCTAGAAAAGGCAAGAAATACGCATGAGTACCAGATTGCAGCGTATTAAACATCATATTTTATCACCACATCAGGTAATTAGGCTCCATCCTGCATCATAACCACAGCTCATTATTAGTCCTTTGTTTATGAGAAATGTTGGCACTTACGCTTGTTTAAGGTGCATGAATGATTTACATGTCATCCGACACATACTGTATACATGTGTGCAAAAATAAAAACTGCACAAATATTTTTATATTAAAACTTAGAACTGCTTTTAATGAAGGTTTACAGATGGTTCTTTATTAAGCAATCAAAAGGAGCAAGTAGTGTACTTTAAGATTGTTTGCCCATCTCTAATATATATCAATAAATTAGTATATCATCAAAATATTTCTATATTCCAAAAATAAAATGTTCATTACACACAGACTTTCATTTTGGTGATTATGGCTTACAGCTAATGTTAACCCAAAATTCAGTATCTCAAAAAATGTAAATATTATTTAAGACTAATAAAAAAGTTTTCTGGCCAATCAAGCACAGGGATACCATGGTCCTTATTATTAGTAAGGTATTAGTACTTTTGGCAGTGTGAGCAGGTGCCAAGTCTTGCTGGAAAAGGGGAGCAGAGGGAGGCATGAAGTGCTTTTAGCACGGCTATGCTGACCTTGGACTTATTGTGTGTGTGGTGGCTCTTGAAGCACTGGCTCCAGTTGCCACTCCTTACCAGTCCACTTCTTGTGAATCTCCCCTGATTTTTGAGATAATTAGCTGATTAGAGTCATGAGTCTCCAGTATAGAAGTTTTTTCACAAAACTCTTATTTTCCGAATTATGGGTTTTCAAAGCTGAAATTTTTTAAAAAGAAATACACACTTGAAATATATCAGTGTGTGTGTAATGAATCTATATATAATATGAGTTTCACTTTTGGAATTGAATTACTAAAATAAATAACTTTTCAATGATATTCTAATTTATTGAGCTAAAAGTATGAAAAGTATTAGCTAACATTTTCATAATGATGCGGGACCGTTTATACCAATATAATAATATTTAAAGAATCATATTTTCTGCTTTCATAGCTAAATATCAGCTGGAACCTATATGCTTGTACAAAGATTAATAATAATTATAGAGACAAAGTAAACAACTCTAGCCAACTCTATCTATGTTGTAGTGTTCAGAAATGAGCTCTCTACCCCCAAGTCCGCTTACCACTCATGTCCTGAACACTGGCCGGGGTGTCCCAGCTGCAGGCATGAGCATCTCTCTGTGCATCCTGGATCCTGCCACATCAGGTTGGAGCCATCTAACAACAGGGTAAGATATATTTGTGATGTAACTTAACTATTTTATCTTGTATGTGTTGAGCGGTCATTTCACATCTCTGTTTCCTTTAGAACTACCAACAGTGACGGACGCTGTCCAGGGCTCATCACTAGAGAAGCCTTCGGTCCTGGTACGTATAAAATGCGTTTTGAGACTGGACAGTACTGGGAGGCACTGGGGGAGACCTGCTTCTACCCGTATGTTGAGGTAAGCGGATAAAAAGTCACACTAAATACTAATGAAATCTTTTCAACAGTAATTTATTTAAATGCACTTGTGGTGGCAGTGTTGCTGAATTTTTTAAAAAGTAGTATGTTAAAATTTCATCAGGCACCCTGAGTTGGTTTTGAACATTTTATTCTATAATAAAATATACAAGGCGATCCTTTTTTGCCGTTTCTGTCATGTAATGACATTTTTATGTGTGACCTCATCAAGAAATTTGATCATTAGTATAGGAGCAATGTAGATTTATTTGTATATTATTATTAAAACTACATTAACTACATCTATTGTGAATGCTGCACTAAATATTACCCTGTAATATACATTAAAATCCACGGGTAAATCTGACCTTGTGCACTAAGAAGTACGCTTCAAAATATGTAACATTTCGTAATTTATGTAAATAAGGCATGTGATGCAACATTGTTTTAAAATGTAGAAAGAAAAAAAAAAAACTGAAAAGATCATGGAATTAGAAGGTGTGTAATAATACATAATATAGACACAGACCCTAATCCTAAAATGAAAGATTGTGGAAAACAACGTCCTCTAAAATCATAATTTTACACATATATTTTACACTGACTGTCGCTCTTTCGTGTACTTGTTGCCTGCAGATTGTTTTCACCATCACTGATGCTTCTCAGAAGTTCCACATCCCACTGCTCCTGAGTCGCTTTTCGTACAGCACGTACCGGGGAAGCTAACAAGTGCAGGGACCAACCTGATTCAAACCAAGTCACACTGATTTGCTTGATCTTAATGTTTGGATGAGGGTGCTGTTACTGTATAAGTTCATCCACATGTAAAAAGTAACATTATTGATGTTAGATGTATTTTACAGGTCACTTAAATGCATGATCGCTTAATATAAGACTACGGGTCAGCATAGGGGTGTGCTTCTATTTCTGTTTTAGATGTCTTGCTGTCTCATTTTACAGTATGTCCTGAAGTTAGTTTTAGGATGATGATGTGACAGGATAAAAATGTTCCATAACCAAATAAACTGTATATTAAAAACATTGTGAGTGCAACAGCATATTATTATCTCCATCCCTCCACATAATTTAAGGATTAGAACAAACAGTTTTTTTTTATTTTATTTAACAAATAAAGACTAATTGATATAGTAATATAGATAAGTTTGTTGATATAAGACATGTATCTAACATTTAAGAAAGGAGTCATGAGTTTGGAAAAGTCCATAAGATTTCTGCCAAAGAAAAGCTAAACTTTATTTAGACCAACGAATAATAAAAAGCTTAAACTTGATTGGTCAGAAGGTTGCAGCTGTAGCATAAATCCAAGATTAATATAAAATGCACTTATTCTAGTATACAGAGAATTGGACAGCAGATACTTTACATAATCTAAGAGTAAAAAACAGCTATAAAAAATGTGTCGTTTTAACAAAGTGAAACCTGATGACATTTTTAACAGTTTTCGGGACACATTTATATTATTGTGGATGGACTCTTAATCATATACGGTTTGTAACACTCACTGTGCCTTTACAAAGTTTGTTAGCACAAAAAAGGTTAGGACATAAAATTGTATACTGTCTGGTTTCCCTGTAAAATGATGAGCTGCTTTTTGAGAGAGGGAATGAGCCTGACTATAACCAGGGGTGAAAACAGACCATTATGGTCTGGTACTGTGTACAGCTAAAAACACTGTTTCAATTCATAACAGGTATTATTTATAAATTATGAGAAACGTTTATACGTGCATAAATTAATTTTACTGAACATTTTTATTGCCATTTACACATCACTTTATTACCCTGAGTAGTAAACCAGCCATTTCTGAGATAGGCTACATATGATAAATCACAACTTCATATGCATGTGTTAGTACATTTTAAAAGAACCTGTACATTTTAAAAGTCAACAATAAAACTAGACTTTACAAATGATACCAAATAAACAGATTTATAGGTGGAGTTGGATGTGACTGTTTTCATTTCCTCTACTGTCACAACTGCAGGCGGAATTATAACAGAAACTAAGACAGTGGTATAAAATTAACTTTCTGACTCTTTGGGAACCAAAGCATTTAAAATTTCAGTGTTGGTATGCAGTATCACAAAGAGGGGACAGTAGCTGCACTTTCAGCAAGAAAACACAGCTGCTAACATTTTGTCCTCATAAATAACACTATGCCTCTTTATTAACCACTTCTAAGTCGTTCGGGAATATCTCTAAACCATCTGAGTTGTGTTTTTTCATTACTGCTAGTTAAAGTGAGCGCGACCTTCTACCAACATGCTGTGAGGTTTTGTCAGGCAGAGGTTTCTTGCAAAATCTCCCAAGTAAAATGTGTCGCAAAATGAGCAGTGATGGGTCACGATATTCTGTTTTATTCCAACAACACAGACAGCAGCTTAAACAAGCTGTATGTGACTGTTCATGTACAGCCTTGTTTATATTCTAAACACAGTGCCTGTGAAAGAGGTCCATTTGATTTATTGTCCTGGTACATTCAAATAAAATGTAGCAAGTTATGAGGATTTTGAAAGTTTTATCAATTTTCACATAATCCTGTTAAAAGTTGCACCTTAACAATTGAAACAAATACTTTGCTATTTACAGTGTCAAGTGTTTTTTTTTCCTACTCCATATAGGTGTAAAAAAAAAAAAATCAAGGTGCATAAAGCTGAAAAAGAAGTGAACAATATGAAGCGACGAAGGTTGTGGTAGTAGCACCAACAAATTTTTAAAAACTATTTTCAACCCTGACTATAGTAAACTATAAGTGATGAGAACAGGAACTAATCTGTGTCTTTTCCACAATATTAAATTTAAACTTTTAAAATGTTTAGCTGCATCTCCAGCGTCGATGGTTTGATTCCTGCTTCTGGTCTATTTGCATGTAGTTTGCATGTTCTCCCCATGCTTGATGGGTTTCCTCCGAGTACTCTGGTTTCCTCCCACAGTCCAAAGACGTGCAGCTTGGGCTAATTGGCATTTCCAAATTGCCAAGAGTGTGTGATTGTGTGCCCTGTGATGGACTGGTACCCTGTCCAGGGCCCCAAGATCCCTGGGATAGGCTCCAGGCCTCCCACGACCCTATACAGGACCCTGTAAAAGTGGTATAGAGAATGAATAGTAATGAATGTTCAACTGTCCCACATTTCATTCAATAATAAATTAAACATTTTAATTGCCATAGTATAAATAGCATAACACACAACTGTTTATGTTGTACAGCAGATGGATGTAATCCTTTCTGGAGTTATTAAGGCAACAATTGTGATATAATCTTTTTCATAAGAAATATTTTTTTCCTAACTTTATATTATTTATACTACTAAGACTTTATTTTTTAATGTTCAATTTCAAGTGTATGCAGAATAAATATCTTCTTTCTTTTGGTATAAAAAACGATCCTGATACAACCGATATTCAATTCTAGGGACTTACATTTTTTTTTTAAATTTTTTTTAATAAAGCGTGCAGTAGCTCGTTTTCTACACTGAAATTGAAAAATTGTCAACACAAATTTTGGCACCAAGAATAGACAGCTCGTAAATGATTACATTTAATATTACAGTTAACTAATAAAATGTATATACTTTAATATACAATAATCGTTGTTATCGTGCATCACTGGGATGACTGACTGCTTGATTGCTCTGGGTGTGATTACTTCAGCCTGGCTAGCTTCTACACATAGCGTCTGTTCTTAGTCTAGCCTTTACAAGTCTTATATTTTGCACTTAAATAATTGTGACACAATGGCTGATGAAGAATTGGAGGCTATTAGGCGGCAGCGGATGGCAGAACTGCAGGCAAAACATGGGGTAAGTGGCAAACTGGTTACAAACATTAACTAGCAAGCAAGTTAGCATGCTAGCATTTCCGACCATATATGGGAATGCACGTTTTAGGACGAACCTTTCGCATTATAAACTAAATAAATAAATATATATATTTTTTGTGAATAAATAATGCATTGTGTATCAGTTATTCGTATATATTTGCTCTTGGTTCTAGGTGTAGTAGATTACTTTTAGCTGTGTCATTCCTGTACTGCTAGTTAGCAAACTTTAGCTAGCTCACACCGTGTGTGCCTGCGGGGCAGAAAAAGGGGCGTTACAACAAGCTAGCTAATAAATCAGGCGTTCTTATTGTAATTATCAACCAGTTTATAATTTTAAATCATTTTAGAGCAAATAGGTGGAAATAATGTGAACAACAGCTAATATTAGATTGAAAAAATCTACAAGGCTATTTTGTGTAGTAGAAAAGACAGAACACGTTTCAAGTGTGAATAAAGGCAGATTTTGACGTTTTCCAGAATTTTCCAAAATAACGGGAATTCTACACAGTTTACACATTTAATCAACGCTGTTCATCCAGGACAAAAAAGAAAAGAAAAAAAGATTTCGCCAAATTCTCGATTCTCTGATTGGTTCAGTAGGTGTTTCCTACCTATGTATTTCCTGTAACATCAGTTGTGACATACAGTATATAGATAGCAACTAGAACTATGAATTCATTTAAAGAACCAAATCCCTCCTCTCTATTTTAATTATATAAGTATACGTCTCTTATTTTGATATTTTCTTATTTTTATTTGTATTTTATTTTCCTTTCTGATGTAATAGTATGTGAATAATATGTTTATTAAATGTTAAGATGCAATAAATGATTTAACAAAAAAGATAGATGGATAGATAGAGTACTTTATTATAATATACTTTTTAAAATATGCTTTATTATATATTATAAGAAATACAGCAATGTACAAGCAACGAGGTGTAGAAGAATATTAAGGCTAGATCAAATAAAAAAATTTTAAAAAAAACTCACAACAAGAAAAAGGGTACCGGTCTTATTGAAAGGAAAAAAAAATAAAAAATACCGCATGATACACTGTTTCCAATCGTGCAGTCAGGTGGGAATCTTGTGTATTAAGATGCATTAACTAGGTAAGGTACATGATGATTGTATGAGGGTGAGTCAAAAATTATCCACTCTCTAGCTGTAGAATTTATTTTCATTAACCTTTGGAAAAGACAATTGCATCAATTTGCAACTTAATCTTCTTGCTTTTTAATACATTTTGTCCAACAAGCTTTCCTATTTTACCACATTTATTTCATCACATTAATACAGACATACTGTATATTTAATGGAGATTCCAAAATGTTCCACACTCCGTTTTATTTTTTTAAGTTCTGTTGGCCGCACTCTTATCACCGCTTTCCGTTTAAGGTTACTGTCTCCCCAGTCACTGCTGTGCAGGTGTGAACATGTTACATCAGTTAATTTGTAACTGCAGTATGAGTAAAAATGCACAAAAGAGCGGCAGCGTGCAGTGATTTTTCTGGTCTGAGGGTGCACATGGTGCTGAAACAACTCACGGAAGAGCGAAAACAGAAGTGTGTGGATATCTGCAAACAACATTTGGACCGATAACATGGAAAGTCGAAGTTTCCTAAAGAGAATCATTGCATTACATTACATTTAGGCATTTTGCTGGTATTTTTCGGATTAATCACTACAAGCCTGAGACTAAACGGCAGAGTATGAAAGGGAAACGTTAACAATTTTCTGGGATTCTCAAGGTAAGTGTTTCTTCCAGTATTGGAACATTTATCAGGAAAAACGTTCAACAATTAACAGTGCTCATTACAGTGAGACTCTTATTGAAGAGCTGAAGCCTGATGCACGTCCACAGACTTCTGCCCACAACGTCTTTGACACTCTGCAAAAATTTTGTTTTGATGTGTTAAAGCGTCCTCCATATAGTCCTGATCTTGTTCCGTCGAGCTTTTACCTGTTAGGTCCCCTGAATACAAGGACGAAGATTTATTTCTGATGAAGTCCAGTCGTGCATTTGTGGCTCGCAGCTCATCCTAAAACATTTTTTAATAAGGGAATGCAAAAGTTTGTTGACATAAATTATGTATTTGTCTTTTCTAAATGTTAATTGAAATAAACTCTATAGCTAGAGTGTGCTTAATTTTTGACTCACCCATGTACATAAAAAAAAAAAATTTAGTTTGGTGTCACTGTGGTGAAATGTGAATTGATTCAGAAAAGAATTGTCCTGACATGACCTGGTAAAAAAAAGTGACACATTCTGTAATTATTTTAAAACATAATTGTTTGCACATTTCTACAGATGAGACAATTTATGAAATCATTTATGAAATCAAATCTGAGAATTGGTTGTTTTTAGAAGTTTATTTACATTATTAAGTTAGACTTTTTATCTTTTTCTAAAAGATCCCACCTTCTTCATAATTGGTTACAAGTATTCGGTCTAATCTATGATTGGTTAGATCGTCACTGAGTGTAAAATGCAAGCCAGTCCTAGAGCACAAAGGCGGGACTTAACTGTAGTGTTTTATAGTGCAGTTTAGTAGCTCTCAAGAATATTTATTTGTTGTTAAATGTCAGTGTCAATCAACAAGTTAAGTTGTATAATTTATGTCAGTATGCACTATCCACCTCATCTCTAATTGTTAGCGTGTAATGGTGTTTTATTCTTTACATTTATTTCCATGCCTTGTTGGACTCTTTGAAAGTATACAATTAGAGACTAAAACTCATCGTGTATTAATCTTCCTCTAGCCGTCATCAGCAGTCATGGCTGATAAGTTTCTGAGTGTTTGACAAAACATGCATAACTTCACTACACACACTACCATGTCAGTGTCAATCTACCGCCAAGTAATACCCCATCAGCTACTGTATGCCCCTTGCTCCTCATTTTCATTTGTTCACAATATTTCTTCTGGTAAATTTTTAATGCTTGGAAACCACAACTATCCCATCACAAAAAGTGCACTAAATGAGTGTCAGCTTTCCTCCTCAGGGTGTAGTGTGGGACCCGATGGAGCCGGTAAGCCTAATGAATGTAATGAAATAAAATGAATGTAATGCCGGTAATGAAGAGGCTTTCGGCTTTTTGAAAGTTGCTTTCATTCTTCTGATGCGTATTAAAGCTTTTCATGCAGACTAATAAACAGCTGATGAAATAGGCTAATATTTCCCAAATATTTTGCTGGTTTCTTGCTTTGGCAACCCTATGAACACACAACTGATTTTTTTTTTTTTTTTTTTTTTACTTAAGGATATAGTTATTGCCCTAGAAAGGAGTATCTTTTGCTTAATTTACTGATTGGCACTTGTGTCATGGCCTGTATTTTCCATGTAGTTATTATAGCTAAAACAGTATGCATGTTCTGAAAAAAAACTCATTTTGTGGCGATTGAATCTGAAGTTTTAAAAAAGATGCTAAACTGTTAGTCCACTAGAGGGCAATATAGAACAATAAACATGGTCCTATATGGTAAGAATTACTACTGTAAAAAAAAAAAGGGCTCTATTGTGATTACAGATTTAGGGCCTACACAACAGTGGGAGTGCTTATACATATGCAACGATTGTTTGTAAATATTTTTATTTAAAATTGCCCCAGCTCCAATATTACAGGCTATTTTGGGTCGATTCGTGACCTTATTGTAATCCTGTTCTGCTTTTTTACACAAAGATTTAACAAAGATTTAGGTGAAATTTTAAAATATTTTTTTATCTCAAATAAAAGCTGACTTCTTTACAGATTATTGCCTTGCAAAATATATTTTTGTAGTCATTGCTGTTCAGCTCATTTGACATCAGACTAACTGTGAAATGGCATGTGGACTTGACCACCCTGATGTAAATAGCTTGCTAATTATCTGATGTGCTTGGATTTTTTTTTTTTTTTTTTTCCCCAAATCACATCTTGGCTTAATAGTCGTTTAAGCCACCAGAACCACATACATATAAACTTACACACACACAGACACACACAGACACCTCAAACCCATGCCTGTTTTACACTTCCTTCACTTTTGCAGAACAGTGCACTAAAGGTGCGATAGGTAACATTGTAATTATTGCAAATAAGACATGATTAACTATACATCTTGAAGTAAAGAAAAGATGGGGAAAACAGAGGTTGGGCATGTTTTTACATCTTATAGTAGTCGCTGCCTTGGAAGGAAAAGTCCACCCTCTTTATTTAATATTAACACCTGATCACCACTAATTAATTTTCATCAACTTTGAATTTACCCACAATGCCATTCCGCTACTGGTGGTCGTGCAGTGAGTGGGATTTATATTGCATTTGAGCAAAGTGTCATTTGAAAATCATTGCAATCTTGGAGTGTGTGTGACTTTCTGTGGCATGTTGATTTGATGCCATCCGGTGAACTGAGAGGTTGAAAAGTGTCATGAGTTAATAAGTAGGAATTGTGAGACGAGCAGATTTTCCAGATCAGAACTTGGAACCTACAAATTAATCTAGTGGAGCATTAGCACTTGCTTCATCTCTGCTTAAGGACAGCTGCAGAGAAGCTTTAGTCCTTCATTCAGTCCAACTGTTCAGAACTGTCAATTTTCTTATAAAAAAAAAATAATAATTAAGGCAACCTTTAAACAGACTTGGGTTTGTATTCTTTTTTATGTGTTGCATGTTCTTGATGCTTCGCTAGGTTTAAATGCTGATCCAGTTGAGCGCTGGCTAACAGCGGCTTCATAGCACTAGAAACTTCTTAACGTTTATCCATTATCCCTCAAGAATCTTGTCTAAAGCATTCTTAGCATGTTAACTTTTTTTTTTTCCCTTTTTTTTTTTTTTTAAATACATGAGCTCACTTTATTAATGTGTTCTAGCAGTGTGGACTAATAAAAAAGAAACATGCCTTGGTTTTATCCAAATCTGTCTGAAATGACTAAACAGCTGTATATATATTGTTTCTTTCTGTTATAATTTAGGACTCCTCCAGTGAGCAAGGGCAACAGGAAGCCAAGCAGAGGTATGTCAATATGCCAGGTTTACTGAAGCTACAAAAAAATGAAGTGCATTTTATACAAATTGAATATTTAGAATTATTTTGATGTATGAATTAGTTTTCATGCATCAAAGAAGTAAAAAGGGCTATTATTATTGCACAACATGCTGAAACATTGAGACATCGACATCTGATGATTATATAAATCATTTGTAAATGGAAAACTAAATAAGTCAGTGTTACAGATGATTGCTGTTTAAAAACAAATGTATAGTAAAAAAAAATTAAATACAAAGACTTAAAATATACCAAAAATGTTTTCATACAATAGGAATATTCTGACTGATTTCCTGGCCTTCTTGCATGAGTTAGTTTTAAAACCTACAGTGTATAAAAAACGTATTAAAGGTCATGACCTCTTCCTCCCTTTTACATTAAACTCTCACTTCCTTTTGACAGAGATACAGAAATGAGGAACACGATACTGGCACAGGTGTTGGATCAGTCGGCTCGCGCCAGATGTGAGATGAATTTATATTTATGATGGGGAATTCAAGTCAAGCCGGGACTTTGTGCAGAAGAGCAGAACACAGTTATGAGAGTAAAAACTCCTGTTATTTCTCTACATAATCCCCTACTACACTAATGCACTTAGCCCAGGACGTGGCACAAAAGTTTCTGTAATGTGCAAGTGGTGTTCCTGAATGATTGTGTACATTTCCCACAGACAGGTTCGTCTCTTCCACAAGACGGTGACAAGTTAGTCATTTTCAAGTATCTGTTGCTGAGTGTTCCCCGGAACGACTGCAGCTCAGCCACCTTCGCCAGTATTGTCATCTAATTTAGTTCAAATGTTTTACTCAGGATAAGAATCTCATCACTGTACTGTGCTTAAAAGATTTTATACTTTCATTCACTAGAGATTTCATTACATGTCCTGGTTTGATTTGATCGCCCTAGTGTATCTGTGTGCTACATGTGTGCTCCAGGAGGTGCCGCTGTTCTCTCGAACCTCACTCTTCTCTTTGGTTTTAGTGAGTAACCTGGCACTGGTGAAGCCTGACAAAGCAAAAGCTGTGGAGAATTATCTGATCCAGATGGCTCGATACGGCCAGCTCGGGGGGAAGGTAAGCGTGAGTGAGAAGAAGACGAGATCTAAAGAGTTTTAAACAGAAATCACTAAGAAGGATGGAATATTGAAGGGCAAATGAAAATGGAATGGGGGGGAGCTGCCGATTAATTGATTTACTACAAACAAGATTTTTTTTTAAATCAAGCAAAAATAAGGGAATAAATAAATACAGTAACAGAACAGAAATAAAAGAAATTATAGAAAAGAGATAAAAATAAAGAAAAAAAGTGTGTGAGAGAAATAATAATAATATGGAACAAGCCTGACTGAAAAACAAAGTAAAAGAACAAAAATAATATAAACTGAAAGTAAAGTAAAAATAGGGAACGGTCAAATGAAGAATAGTACGTCGTGACCAAAACAAATAAAAAGAAGAGATGTGCTGGGGGAAAAAGAAAGCATTATAAATAGCAACCATGAAAGAAAAGAAATGAGATGGTATCAAAACCGAAAGACAGAAAGACAAAGGCAAGATGTAGTGAGAAAGTAAAAGGCTAGAAAAGAATGCAAGAGAACAAATAGGAAGGTGAGGAAAGAGATTTTCTGAGCAGTAGGAAAAGGAAAGCAAGAAGGAGAGGAAATGAAGGAATAGCAAATGGAAAAACAAGGAAAGAAAAGGAAAAAATATTAAGACAAATTTAATGTAATTAAAGAAAAGAAACAACGAAAGTACAATAAGTTTTTCTATACACCGTATATACAATAGTTTATAAGTTCTTCTAGAGTTTTCTGTGTGAAAAATGTATGTTAAAACCTTTCCCCTTAAGTGTATTTTAGGTTGTTTATTTCTTCTGTATGATCTATGTGCCATGCTTGGTGGGTTTCCCCCGGAGACTCCAGTTTCCTCCTACAGTCGAAAGACATATTGTGTATGAGAGCGTGTAATTCTGCACTGTGAAGGCTTGGCACCTATCCAGGGTTTACCCCAGCTTGCCTTGGAATAGGTTCTAGGTCCCCCATGACCATGACATCAATGTTTTCCAGTCGTGGTCCTGGAGGACCCCATGCCCTGCAGACTCTTCCCTGAAGCTGGGTTTAGAGCACATGATATGGCGCCCCTGGAGCAGACAGGGTTAAGGTCCTTGCTCAAGGTCTGAGCTACCAGTGCTCCTGAAGAATAAGGATATGTTATATAAATGTCTGAAAAATTATTGGTCAGATTTTGGTCATTACAAACAAACCTATGTATTCATTATCTACTTTTTAGATCTCGGAGTCTGGTTTAATAGAGATCCTTGAAAAAGTCAGCCAACAAACAGAGAAGAAAACAACTGTCAAGGTAACACGCATTTCAACCTGCATACTTTTTTTTTTTTAATTCAGCATCAGCTTTCTGTAACTCTTCCTCTGCTTCTTCCAGTTTAACAGACGACGAGTGATGGACTCGGATGAAGACGATGATAATTGATGAGTATCTGTTCCAATCGGTGTGCTGGTGAGAGACGACTGCACTACTCTGCATCTCTGGAGAGCACTCTGGGAACAACTCCTGTTTATTTATTCACACAGGAACTTCCCATCCATGTTTCTATTATATCACACATTTTGAATACTAGAATCTTGTGCCCCAAAACAACAATTTACAGTATAATTTCTATAAACTGACTTGAATACGGTTTCATTTTTGCCTCAAAACGGAACAGGCCTCCTTGCCATCTCTTCATATGTTGATGCATTGTGCAGCTGTTTACAAAATTAAAAAAAGAAACTTGTATACAAGTGTTACCTTATGTTTTTAATATTATTTTTTGCATTGTGCATGTGATGTCAGGTCCACGTACATCTTGTACACAACTAGACAAGGAAAGAGAGCATGGAAAAGAGAGTAATTATGCAATCCAAAAAAAAAAAACGAGCAGTCATTCTTTTTCATCAATTGTCTGGGGATTTTATATGAGTAAATCAACCCAAAATGCAATTGAATGCATGGGTGTAAATGAGCCTGTGATGGTGTGTCTGAAGGGTAGACATATATGGATGGAAAAAGTAATATAATAATAGTAACTAGTATTTGCAAATATACAGTGGGGGAAATAAGTATTTGATCCCCTACAGATTGTCTAAGTTTGCCCACTTACAAAGAAATGAAGGGTCT
>JAOVVA010000037.1:34455427-34466884 GCA_028565275.1 Leiocassis micropogon
TCTCTGCTAGCCAGCTAACTAGGCCTCTTAGTTAGCTAGTTTAGTTTAGTTTTTCTGTTAATTTATGTTGTAATTTTATGTTTAGATGTAGAATTTTAGAATTGTATGTTGCATGTAGCAACTTGGTCCTGGAGGAACGTTGTTTCGTTTCACTGTGTACTAACTGTATATAGTTGAAGTGACAATAAAGCCAACTTGAACTTGAATTCCCACCCAATGCCCAAACCCCAGCGATTGGATACAGTGCGGGTCCAAAGCCCCGGATAAAAAGGGAGAGTTGCATCAGGAGGGGATCCGGCATAAAACCTGTGCAAAAAGTCGTGTACGGATCAGAATAGTCTGCTATGACCCTTCAACGAAAGCGGCTAAAAGACACACACACACACACACACACACACACACACACAGCTTCCTTATTTGCAATTTAGACATGATTGGTCAAAATCCATTCAGTTTATTTTTGTGATGTCATAAATGCAGCCATTGTGTGACAATATCTTAGTGCAGAGAAAATATTTTCAATTAAAAAAACACTTAATTTGTTGTTTCCTATTTGCAATGCCTTGCAAAAGATTTCATACACTTTTAATTTTTCCACATTTTGTCACATTACAAACACAAATGTAAATATATTTTATTGGGGATTTATGTGATAGACCGACACAAAGTAGCATATTATTATAAAGTGGAAGGAAAATGATAAATGCATTTCAAAATCTTATTTACATAAAGAAATCTGAAAAGGGTGGCATGCATTTGTATTTACACCCCTTTAATCTGATACCCCTAACTAAAATCCGGTGTCACCAGTTGCCTTCAGAAGTCATCTAATTAGTAAGTAAAGTCCACCTGTGTGTAATTTAATCTTAGTATAAATGAACATGTTCTGTAATCTGGCAAAATGTGGAATAGTTCAATGCGTATGAATATTTTTGCAAGGCACTGTATACAATGTGTATTAACAAATCTCACACAAAAATCTATTTTTTTTAAATAATTCACATTTTCGAAAAAGGCTCAAGTAGCATCATATAAAATAAAATCATATATTTTATTTTACGTATTGTTTTATTGATTTATTTAGTGTAAGTACCAGCCGTTTCATTCATGACCTTGTAAAGGGGCTGAATTGCAAATGCCTGAACACTTCCTGTATATGTGCACTACATAGGCTCTTTAATCACTGCTTATTGTCCCTAACTAGTGCACTCTGTTGTCTCCAAGTAGCCATTTTGGATCCGGAACTAAACGCCTCACAGATTAGAGAAAGAGGGCGTGGTTACATTAGGCTGACGTCATGCCGTCCTTTCGCACGAGGATCGTCCGAGCTCTGCCATTGGCTGATTTCCTTAGAGAACGCACAACGGACGGTTTGATTGGCTAAGAGCTGAGGCTCGTGTCTGGTCTCTGACCAATCACACTAGTAGGTGTCATATCATGGCGCCCTAAATGTCAGTGTATAGTAATTCTTGCTCGTAGGTTACTCCTGAAGTTGATGACATTTCTTTAAAAAAATTGTAGCCTTAGAGCCAAATTTAAAAGAGCAAATACAAGTGTAAAGATGCCAGAGACGAGCAGTCAAAATGTTTCGATGATCACGTGCACGGCGCCAGTAAACATCGCTGTGATTAAGTACTGTAAGTTGTGCCTTATGTCTTTGTGGACATTGTGTGCTTGTGTGCATGCTGTTTTATGTGCACCATGTCTTCCTATGATTTTCTTTTTTGCATTATGTATTTTTGTGCATTATGTCTTTATAAGCCTTATGACTTTATGTGTGTGTATCTCTATGTGCATAATGTCCTTTGTGCATTATGTTTTTATAAGCCTTATGACTTCACGTGTGTGTATCTCTATGTGCATAATGTCCTTTGTGCATTATGTCTTTACGTGCAACCTGTCTTTATGTGCAACCTGTCTTTATGTGCAACCTGTTTTTACGTGCATCTTGTCTTTATGTGTATGATGTCTCTATGTGCATAATGTCCTTTGTACATTATGTCTTTACGTGCAACCTGTCTTTACGTGCAACTTGTCTTTACGTGCAACTTGTCTTTACGTGCAACTTGTCTTTACGTGCAACTTGTCTTTACGTGCATTGTCTTTACGTGCATTGTCTTTACGTGCATTATGTCTTTACGTGCATCATGTCTTTACGTGCATCATGTCTTTACGTGCATCATGTCTCTATGTGTATGATATCTCTATGTGCATAATGTCCTTTGTACATTATGTCTTTACGTGCATCATGTCTTTACGTGCATCATGTCTTTACGTGCAACCTGTCTTTACGTGCATCGTGTCTTTACGTGCATCGTGTCTTTACGTGCATCGTGTCTTTTTGTGTATTATGTTTTTATGTGTATTATGTTTTTCTGTGCATCCACAATGACAAAACGAGTTGGTCTCCAGAATTCGAGCTGAAGTTTTTTAACAATTTGTACGCAGGGGGTAAACGTGATGAAGAGCTGATTCTGCCTATTAACTCCTCCCTCAGTGTCACTCTACATCAGGACCAGGTGAGACAGTCCGCTTTATTCAAGGTGCCCTCAATCATATACACAAACAAAGACACGAGTAGCTGTAAATTAAATGCACCAATCCCGTCCTTATCTTTTCCCTTGTCTTTTCCAGCTTAAAACCACCACTACAGTGGCATGCAGCAGGACTTTCCAGGAAGACCGCATCTGGTTGAATGGCAAAGAAGAAGACATCAATCAGCCGAGACTGCAGTCGTGTCTTCAAGAGAGTACGCTTCTGTTTAACCTGTTAAACTGTCATGTCATATTAAAGTGCTTACCCTGACCTGTTTTTTCTTTTCTTTTCTCAATCCAGTCCGAAGGTTAGCGCGGAAAAGACGGAATGACGAAGACCCAAACGCAGAGATCACGCTTTCTCATCGGGTGCATATCTGCTCCGTGAATAACTTCCCAACAGCAGCTGGGCTGGCGTCCTCTGCGGCCGGGTATGCCTGCCTGGGTGAGATTAAAATCAGCAGCAATAGCAGTAGCAGCTTCATCTTCATCAACACTGCAGGGAAACACTTAACACAGCAAGACAATTATAGCCAAGACTTAAAATATAGACTTACAGTAAAAAAAAAAGTGAATAATTATAGAGTGCATAAATTAAGCATACAGAAGCACCTGAGACATGCTTGCTAAGTACATGACTTTATAACATCTCCTTAATGTGTTTGTATGTCTCTCAGTTTACTCGCTGTCCCGTTTATTCGCTGTGGACACAGAGCTGTCAGTGGTGGCACGCCAGGGTTCTGGCAGTGCCTGCAGGAGCATGTATGGAGGCTTTGTGCAGTGGAAGATGGGTGAAAGACAGGATGGAAAGGACAGCGTAGCAGAGCAGGTGGCGCCCGAGACACACTGGCCGGAGCTCCGGGTTCTCGTCTTGGTGGTGAGTCACATATGACCATTTGGATATTTCATATATTTTGCACAAATTTTCTGTTTGCTTGTGGATTATACCATGTGAAGATCCTGAAAGAGGTCAACTTTTAAATTAAATGATTTTAAAAACTCTTTTCCAGGAATTTTTTTTAAGATTCACTGTATATGATACATATACTGTATAATAATGCTGAGAATTATTTATATTTATTTATACTGTATATAGGGGCTTTAATTTAAATTAGTTGTTAAATTTAAATACTGTACCAATAACTGGTCAGAATAAATAATTATAAAATATACAACCCTTGTATAGACTTTTTTATACTTTTGAAGCCTGAATTTTGTTTTTCATGCAATTAAGTTTTTATTTTTTCATGTCACTTCAGGTCAGTGCAGAGCGAAAGCTCGTGGGAAGCACCTCAGGCATGCAGACGAGCGTCCAAACGAGCAAACTGCTAAAGGTGAAGACGCTCTTGAAGACTGAATTAAACCCTTTTTGACCTGTTATTATTGAAATCTCAAGTTGAAATGAGATGTGACATTCCCCCCCTGGTCTGATACAGCACCGCGCAGACAGCGTGGTCCCCGCTCGGATGGACGAGATGATCCGGGCTATTCATGAACGAGACTTTGACACGTTTGCTGAACTCACCATGAAGGACAGCAACCAGTTTCATGCCACGTGCCTGGACACTTTCCCGCCCATCTTCTACCTGAACGACATTTCCAGGAAAGTCATCAACCTGGTGCATCGCTACAATCAGCATTACCGCGAGACCAGAGTCAGTACAGCCGTCCTCAGCTTTTTATTCACCACACGGTGCACTATTCTGTGGTCTGTAGTCATACTGTAGCGCTGTCCAAATTGTCAGTGGACAGATTATCTTCACGACATCATTAAATCCAAATGACTGTCACTGATTATTACAGTTTATAACAAATGGTTTTTAATTTTCAGGTTTACTTCATGTATTAAATAACAGCTAAACCTGACAGAGAGTCATAAGTGTCCAGTTTGCACACTTAGAACTTTTGTGTTTCCTGCAGCAACTTTAGGGATATCTCTTTACACAAAACTCCAGAGTTATTGGCACCCTTCATAAAAAAAGAAAAGAAAATGGGTAAAAAAAAATTTGCACTGTCAATAATTTTCTGATAGTTAATTAGATTTAGCTTATATTCCTAATATAATTTATTGTAAGACTAAACTAGTTTACTATAAATAGAGTATTTCTTTTATTTTTATAAGTTCCCCCCGTGTTTCCTAAGAGTGGCAAAAAATTTAGCAGTTGGCCACAAGTCATTATGGTTCTTAATTATGCTGTGTCTTTGATTTGTATTAATATAATTAATATTTATCCTCCACTTATCAGTGTGAGAAAGTTAACAAAAGTAAACGTGTGTCTAAATACAAGCGAGTAGTAAAGCTTTAAAGGAAAAGGAAAATCTTTTTGTTCATTTTGCAGCTTTGTTTTAAACCATCAAACTTTTTGATCCATTATCTTGTGGAAAGACAAACCATGATTCTTTTTCCATGATTCATTTTTATTTTGACATGCTTTTTTACAGCATACATGTCGGAAAGAATTTCGAAAATGAGCTCTTGGTAACATTTCTTAGTAAGAGTTTAATCTATGTCATCTCAAACACCTGTTCCAGTCACCTGTCCATTTCTGTGCATTCACCTGTAAAGAAAAAAATAGCTTTTCTTATCTCTCTTAAATTCTTCAGGTGGCGTATACTTTCGATGCGGGCCCTAATGCGGTGATCTACCTCCTGCGAGACCACGTGCCTGAATTTGTCCAGGCTGTACGCCATTTCTTTCCTCCTGAATCCAACGGTGGAGAGTCAGTCCTAGTCTCAATTTGTGCAAACTTTGAACATTAAATCTTTGATAATGATCATGTGCTATAAAGGGAATGCATGACATGTGCTGTCTGTGTAGGTTTGTAAAAGGACAGCCTGTCCCCTCTGCCTCGCTGCCTGATGAGCTGATAAGAGACATTGGCATGGAGCCTACACCAAGAGGCATCAGTTACATGATCAGCACAAAGGTATGCGACTCATATTTGTGCCTGTGAGCACATACATTTGAGACATAACAAAGCTGTGTTGATTTTCGCATCAGTAAAAACTGTCAGGTCCATAAATTTTTGGACAAAGATAAGCTGTTTTGGTCAAGCTGGTCACCCCTTTAATTCAAGGGGTTTGACAAAAGTGTGGCATTAAACATTTAGGAATTACAGGTGTTTTCACACACACACACACACACACACACTTTAAGGGACTCCTCAATAATGGAACATGCTACAATAATTACAATTATAAGGATTGCCTTTGCCATACTTGAATGAAAATCCTTTACAGTCAACAAAGTTTGGCATCCATAGACATGACCAAATGCTCAAGATGCTTTGTCAGGGCTTTACTGCAGCCGCCTTCAGATACTACTTGTATGTGGGTCTTTCTGCCCGCAGTCTTGGCTTAAGTGGAGACAACATCTGAGCAGAGACTATACTGTAGCTCTATACACTTCAGAATTCATCCTGCTACTTTTATCAGCAGTCAGGTCTTCAATAAACACCAGCGACCCGGTTCCAATGGCAGCCATACACGCTTATACTGATCTGATGTATACATCTGATGTGATATGCTTTTGATCATGAGCTGTTCCGTTCTTACTCCATACATTTCTCTTCCCATCATTTTGGTGAAAGTTTATTTTGGTTTCATCAGTCCAAAGAATCTGGCAAAGTCTAATCTGCACCACCTTCAGGATCTTTACCGGCTTGATTAGTCACGGAGTAATGTGGGAACAGACTACACCTGGCCGTGCAACCTCTTGTTAGCCGTTTGTTCCATTATTATTATACTGTAATTCCAGAATGGTTAATGCCACACTTTTGCTTGAAGGTGCTTGAATTAAAGCTAAAAGTCTTGACTTTGCTCCCATCTTGAGTGTTTGATTTAAAATTCAGTGCGGTGGTCTACAGAGGCCAATTGCCAAAAAATGTATCGTTGTTCCAAAGTTTATGGACCTGACTGCATGTCTTTCATGTAAGTTGTACTGCAGGTTGGTTTGCGTTTGTCAGTAGAGCACCGTTATATATGATAATATACGTGAGAAAAATGTTTAGGCTGTGACCGTGATGAATTCTGGCGAACAGCCAAAACAGCAGAAATCTATTTAATGATGTCATCACTAAACATATGATGATATAACAGGATTTCTGTTATGTAAGTAACAAGTCAGACTTATGTTTACAGGAGACACCCTTATTCTAAGTAACTTACAGAAGCATAAAACACCCATGATGGTTATAATCAAATTGATTTCTCAAAAGAACCATATAATTAACATTTAAAATATAGTATCTTATTTATTAATTAATATTTAATGAATATGAAGTGCAAATGAAAACACAGAATGCTCTTTTTAGGTAAACTGTGTGCTATAGACTTTTTAGTCAAATCGGTGTTACTTTTTCTAAGTACTAATTTCCTTTCCTTCCTCTTTTGGGTATAGCAAGACGTATTTGTTTTTAGATAAGAGATGGAGGTTTAGTTGTGTTTTTAGATAAGAGATGGAGGAAAAACATGTTTCAGTTCAGGAAAATGTAACATAAACTGACGGTGTTTTTCCAGACTGACATACTTGTTTAACAATCACTTCAACGCATGCCGATGAATACACACAATATAATACAATACAAGACATTTATTTTCAAAGACTGGTGACTTTTTCCCCCCAGGTTGGCCCTGGTCCTTGCACAGTAGACGATCCAACACTTCACCTGTTAGGTGCAGATGGACTTCCCAAGAAATCTACCTGAGTGTTTATGGATTCAATGCACACTATTAAATTTCTCTTGATTAAAAATAGCAATAAATATATATCTAATTTAAACCAAGAACTATTATTATTTTATTATTTCTGAACACCTTTTGTGTTCAGATGTTTACTATCTTGTCTCTTTACATGTAATTACCTTTATTTTTGTGTAAATTTCTTAAGTGTATTTTTCTAGTTTTTTTTTTTTTAATGCTATTTGAAAATACATTTACTGATCTCATGAGTATGTCTGTACTTTTTATGAGCAGGTCATTTCTGTGCCTGTTTTGTTTGTCAAAGAATCTAAACTGGTTACATGTTGTCTAATAAAAATCGAATATAAATTGAACGGATGGATAGATGGATAATTGGACGGACAGATCAGGGCTCTGTGTTCAGGCCAGTTCTTCCACACCGAACTCATCAAAACATGTCTTTATAGTCCTTTTATAGTCCGTGCTTTTCTGATATGGTTGATTTATACAATTTTTCTTTGGGATTCATAAAGTACACTATCTATCTATCTATCTATCTATCTTTGTGCACTGGGGCACAGTCATGTTGGAATAGAAAAGGGCCTTAAGAATAAGATTGTCCTTCACTGGGGATAAAGGGCCTGATAGGTCACACAATTTTTTTTTTTTTAACGTTTTTGTGATAGAAAAGAATATATGCATCTTTCCCTTATGTTTCAGCACAAAATATGACTCACTGCATGTAATTCGTTTCAGATTATTTTTTATGGCGTCAGTAATTCTGTAATGACCTGTTTATGAGCTGCCAGTCGAAGGAAACAGAGTGATAAAGTCAGTCACTGAGTAACTCTGAGAGCTTTATCTTTATTTATTTATTACTTTTTTTATTAGTAACAAAAATTAAAGTTACAATATTGAAAGAATAACAGTATAACATACAAGCTTCAGATGTAAAAGATGTAATTATCCACAGTTCTCAGAAACAGCTTTGGTTTTTTGGTTTTTGTTTTCCTCTCAGACAGCCTTCTCACTTCAGGAAAAACCGAGGACGTGACGAAAAAACTGGGCGGGACTTGCGTAATCTGACCACGCCCATATTTGTTCTTTTTTTTTTTTATAACGGTAGAGGTGCGTGGAGAAGCGACTCAGTGGCTGTGTGTAGAGTCAGGAGAAGCGCTAGGCTGTGTGTAATCTGTGTGCTCTTTAAACTGGTGACATGGGGAAGATCGAGTGGGCGATGTGGGCTAATGAACAAGCCCTAGCGGCAGGACTCAGTGAGTACATCAGGCTTTCTACATTCTTCAACACAAACTCTGTAAATAGCTCTGTTGTGTCTGTTAACTGAAAAGCGAGCTTTCGGCAAACTCATTGACACAGTTTATTATTTTGGTGTGAACACCTAAGTGGTCTGTATATTTAAAAAAAAAAAAAAGTGCAATAAAGTCACCAGCTCGAGTCAACTTGTGTTTGCATGAAAGCGGCTTTTCGGGTTAAAGTTAAACATGTCTTGTGTTATAGATCTATAAGGAAGTACCTTGTGGATGGAATAAAAGTTTTTCTTTTCAACTTCCCTGTTTTAGTTTACCTCACTGGGGGCATTGTAGGAGTGGCAGGGCAGTTCAGAGACTGGCAGTTCGCCGCTTATGGGATGTATCCTTTGATGTCATGCTTTGATGATACGTGAATGATACACGTGAATGATTTTGTTTCACCTGTTTGATCTTCTAATCACCAGCTCTTAGCTTACATTATGTGCTGTGATTTGTTTACAAAACCGAGTCGGTTCGTTTAAACGACACTTTTTTTTTTTTAAAGGGTCGACTCATTAGAATGAGTCTTTTATTCATCATTACCATATTATCCTCTAATTTTCATTCATTATTATCAAAGATCCGAAGTGTGACACAAATACACCTAAGTGTGTTTAAATGAGAGGACATTTTTGCTGAATATACACTACACTACACAGGCGACATGTTATTTCTGGATGCTACTATAAAATGAATGTAAAAAATCAATACTAATAAAGCTTGCTTTAAATATCTAACACATTTTAGTGCATAGATTTATTTTTCTCATAAAAAAAAAAACAACGTCTACGTGTCTAGTTACGTCTTGCATGTCTGTCTAGATCTATTCCTTCTAAAAGATTAAAATTTTTTACCCTTAATGCTTCTACTAATCTGTTTCATATATCCTAAGCAAATTAAGTCCAATGTTATTTTCCAAAACTAGTTTGTGTGAAACACTCCATGACTTGTCCGTTACTGAACCTTCCTACATTCCTCACTCATCTCGCTCCACACCTTTCTAATTGGTTCCATGGAATTATACTGTAACTATTGATCCCTGCTAAATTACATGTCAGGGAGTGTGCTGTTTAGTTTCCTTAACCAGCGCACAGAGCTGCAGGTGTGTTTGTGTGCCTCCTCGAGTACCCACGGAGCCGGAGAGCCAAAGGAACGAGCGTGGAGAGAACGTAAGTGCTCGATGCAGTCTGATGCCTCCGTCGCTAGTTTCAGGAAATACAGTTGAGTGCAGAAGTTTGCACATGCATGCATTTAAATAGAAGCAAAATATGTTAACTAGTATGAAAACAGTGTGTGTTACAGATGTTCAAACAAAAATGAGGGTTAAGGTTAATAATAAAAAAAAAACTGAAAAAAATACGAATTGTAATAAAAGTCTAATTTCTCTGTGTATAATCTCTTCCTAAATTCCACTTAGGAAGTGAAAGTTGTTAAACTTTTTTAAGTCGTGTTCTCTCTCTTTTCTTTTTCACTTCAGCGGTCAGTATTGCTTCACCGTGTGTGTAAAAGCATTCGGGCCCCTGACTAGAAATTATTACGTCCGGGCGATACTCCATGCGGCGTGAGTAAAATCCTGTTTTGACCGCATTTTTTTGTCTTTTCAAAGAAGCACATTGTCTGAGCAGACAGACAGACAGACAGACAGACGGAGTTGCACATGTGTTTTTTTTACACGTCTAAATGCTCCTGACACCAGGTTCCATTTCTGTTCTTACTGACTGTCATGTACTTGTTCACACCCTTAGGCTGAGTGTCCCTGGAGGTTTCATGCTCGCCACGGTTTTAGGCTGTGTGTGCCTTGGCATAGCCAGCCTCATCTATCTGTCAGTAAGTCACCTTTCTGCTTTTGTTTGCCTTGTCGTTATATCGGTCCTCAATCTTGTTGATTATAGGAAAATATGGCTTACTGGAAGAGAAACAAGTAATACAATGCACCTTACTGTCAAAGAAGGAAATTGCTATAAAGCAATGATTAATTAATCTCAAGAATTTCCTTATCTCACACCCTCCTCACACACCTTGCTTACTTACACCTTTACTCATAGCTCTTCCTTCAAGGCCTATTAAATGAAGGTCAGGTTACTTTAGTTTGCCTTACAGTGCTACTGTAAAGTAGAGATATTCACCCATACTTCCCTAGTCTTACTGTAAGTAATCAGCCTGATTCTTACACTCTGAACTTGGACACTTAAAAAATATATATATATATTTCTCTGTATCATGCAATAGATTTGCACAGAACAGGAAGTTGCTTCATCACTGCTTCGCATTAGTGATTCTTTGTCTCTCTTCTAAATGGTTTGTATGACACTACTGCTCTAGCATGTGTAAGATTACGGCCATGTTTAGTGAACACAGCCCCAGACCTAGTCAGGCTTAACATGTCCTCTTACAAATGTTTAACATTATGCCCCCAGGATGTGTTTGATAATGTTACTGGTTCAAGTATGCACATTCCTGTTTCATCAGTCTCACTGTCTCACCACAGAAAATGTCAACATACCCACATAAACCTTGTTTAAACAAAGAGAAAACAAATGATGAATTATCTTTTTATTCCATTGTACATACCGTTTATATAGAACTTACAGCTTATCCAGATAGATGCAGGGATTGATTTATAGATAGACACACTGATCGGCCATAACATCAACCACATTAACATTAATAATCGATTATATATTAGTGAACTGGCTCATTTATGCCTATGGAAACCAAAGGCCAGCCTGTCCGGTTCGATCCCACAGAAAAGCCAATGCAGCACAAATCGCTGAAAAAAAGTCAGTGCTGCTCACCAGAACACCTTGTTGAGTGCAACACTCATGCCTGTGTTGATGAGTGCAACACTCATGCCTCAAGGGGTCAAACCTACACCATACTGGGCTTAATGTTTTGCGTTATAATTTTGTGGCTGTTTGGTGTCCACGTGGGTG
>JAOVVA010000037.1:34487668-34499433 GCA_028565275.1 Leiocassis micropogon
GGATCTGAAGATTCATCACTCTCAGGACTTTCATGATGCACAAGTTTCACAAAGTCACCAGATACATGCCTTGATACCTGCCTTGATACAGAAGTTGACTTAGACTTAGAAATAACAAGGGTTTTTGAACTTAGTGAAAGGCTCATAATCCCTTAAAACCCTAAATTCAGTGAGATAACCAACGATTTACAAATATATATATACACAAATAAACCTATTTTCTTTGGAGTAACCTACACTAATGTGCAAAAGTCTTGAGCTCCCCTCATTTCTTCATATTTTGCTTCCAAATGGTTTCTTATATTTTTAATGCAGTTTTGAGGAAATGTTTCTCCAGGCTTTCTGAAAAACTTTTTTGGCTCTACATTTTTGGCAAATTTTTGTCTCTCAGTGACCTATGAATCATTCAAGCATTAAAAAAAATATCATCTATGTTAAGGCATGAACCAGTGGGAAACAGGTGCAGATGATGACAGGTGATCAGGCCGGTGATTAGTTACACTGCCGAGGCTGAATTCTGAGTGGTTGGAACTGAAGAGAGGGGAAACAAGGTTGCTGCTGAGGATGTTACATAAACAACATATTTTAAAATTTACTTGAATATACTTAAGCACTTTGCAGCCTGTCACAGTAAAACATTTGTTCCCATTTCATTAATTTAAGAAGCAATGATGCTGTGATGTAGCAGTTTCTGTTTTAATGATGCGCAACATCTTATTTATGTAGAATATAAATTTATGTAGGGTATACACTCTGTCTCTCCCTAAAGCTTCAAGCAGGACTTGGAGAAACCAAACTTAGAATTATGTAATTTAAAGAAGATTTTGGTTTGTTGGAAATATAAAAATGTCTAAATCCAAGAGTGTGAAAACAAGAAAACTGAGTACTGTATTGTTCTTATTCCAGGGTGGACAGAGGCCTGAAGATGACCTGGAAGTGGCACGCGCAGGTCGGGACCTGAACCAGGAAGTGAACCGATTGATGGTGGCCATGAGGGACATGCTGGCCAACATTCAATTCCAGGATCCGCCGAGGGACGACAACCAAGACCGAGATGAGGAGGAATGGGATTGAGACTGAGAAGGCACGACAGCAGAAGAGTGAAGAAATTAAAACAGACAATGGGACGGAGATTAGAGGTGGCAGGTTGAGGTGGAGAACGAGAAATCCGTACATTCACAGTCAGTTTATTTCTGTCCTTTGTCTCCCTCCAAGATTAAACCTAATTCTCGATGGACACTTAATTATGCGGAATCCTCCAGAATGTGCGAGCTTGACAGATGTTTTTATCCAGAGATAAAACCAAGACATGATGGTGTTAATCTGAGCATAGTGCTATGCAACAAAGCATTAATGTTTCTCCTCAACACTGGTTTCTAGATTTTAACAATCCATCAAACACTAGCTGGGATACAGGATACTTTACTCAGATTATCACTTTGCAGAACTCCATCTGACCCTCGTGACCCAAAGTCATTTCATCTGTAATAAAATATTCTACTTATAAATAAAACTTCTAAATTAAGAAGTAGAAATAAATTCTTCTCTCAATCAATATTTTTATTCATTAAAAGACTTTTGCCTGGGTTTGTTCTGTACAGACTACTTTTGTCCTGCATTAGTTAACTTAATTAGTTGTCTATGCAGAGCTTAATAGGCAGCCCATGTAGGTTAATTGTTTTCACAATCACCTTCAATCTAATCAAGGTCGATCTTTTTTTATAGAGACAGAAGAGCATTCTGCAAGAGACGTGTTATGCGATTGTTAATCTAGACTTGTATTTTTTTAACATTGTGTAGGGGTAAGGTGGTAATGTACTTAATTTCTAAAATGATTTCTCCTGATGATTGTTCTGCTTTTGGAGTGAAAGGTAAGAGACTGAAGTGTAGTTTTTGTTTTTTACAGAATAGCTTTTAAGCTCTAATCTTCAGACTCATCATCTGACTGATCACCTTGCTATCCTGATGAAGCATGATCACAGTGCCACCAAGGGCTCACTGAATGTTTTAATGAGGTTGTAAATGATGTAAACCATATGCTACAGCTATTATAGGCACTAGAGTTCAACCCAACTAAACACCTACTGTACACTACCAGTTCAAAGTTTGGACACACCTTCTAATACCATGGTCTTTCCTGATTTTTATTTCTTTCCACACTGTAAAAAGATTCTGAAGGCGTCCAAAATATGCAATTATCTCCTTCAAACAGTTGATATTGAGATGTGTCTGCTATTTAAATGCACTGTAAAGGCTTCATAATGGCTCTATTCTGAGGTGTAGTTTGTTAATTGGTGATTTCTGAGACTGGTAACTCCAAATGAACAACTTCTCTGCAGCAGAGGTAAGTATTGGTCTTGAAATACTGAAAGAGGCCACTGATATTAAGGAATAGTGTTGCCATAAAGTGGTGTACTTGCTCTACAACAGTGTTGGATGTCATGTGTCAAAGTACAGTAACGTCCATATGAATGGCAGGACCCAAGGTTTGCCAGCAGAACATCACACTTCCTCCGATTCCTTGTCTTTGTTCCATAGTGCATCCTGGTGCCATCTCTTTCCCATGTAATCGATGCACACATGCCATCCACTTAATGTAAACGAAAACGTGATTCATCAGACCAGGTCGCCTTCTACGGCTTCATGGTCCAGCTCCCTGTAGACGATTTTGACAGGGGTCAGAATGGATACCCTGAATGGTTCTCTACTGTGCTTGACACTGAGTATGAGGTGTTTCTGCTGAAATGCTGTTTGGTGTTTGCCAAACATCATCATCTCAATCACTTATCCAAAATCAGGTCAAGGAGGAAGCAGTTCCAGCAGGGAACCCCAAACTTCCCTTTCCCCAGCCACCTCAGCTAACTCTGACTGCAAGACCCGAGGCATTCCCAAGCCAATGTGGAAATATAATCTCACCACCTGGTCCTTGTTCTGCCCCGTGGCCTCCTCCCAAATGGTGCCAAGAACATGCCCCTAGGTAGCCGTCTTGGGGACATCCTTACTACATGCCTGAACCATTTCTCCAAGGAGCAGTGGTTCTACTCTGAGTTTCTCATCCTATCTCTAAGAGAAAAGCCAGCTACTCTTCTGAGAAAACTTATTTTGGCTGCTTGTATTCGCAATCTTGTTCTTTTGGTTATGACCCAACATTCATGACCATAGGTGAGGGTAGAAACAAAGATCGGTAGATTCTGCCAAACATGGCGTGGGCATTAAGGCCAAATATATATATTTTTTCCCCCATATTGCATTGTTTCAAGAGGCTTGTGGTTTATACAGATGCTCAGTGAGGCCAGTAGGGTTTGAGATGTATCTCTTGGATTGGGTTCTCTAAGCATTACACTGTATGATCTTTTGTTGAATGAGCTGGGACATCCCCTCCTGGGGAGATTGGATTGTTGAGCTTCAAATTGAGCTTCAAATTATTTGGAAATGGTTTTATAACCCTTTCCAGATTGATGTGCGGCAAAAATTGTTTCTCTGTAAGAGTTTTTTTTGCTTGTTTGTTTTATATAAAATGAGTTCATTGTACTCTCTTCCCCTCTTCCTCTTGAATATCATAATAACATGTTAAATCTTCCATGGTGCTTCCTTCCTGTATCGTCTTGGATTTGATATTAACATGCCAACTCTCAAACGCTCTCATTCTTTCTAAATTGAAAGGGGTTTCTTTAGCAAAAATGTCTGACAAACAACAGCGACCTCAAAGAGAAGGAAGTGAGAAGTGTTTCCTCCTGATCCTAGGAATCACATGATTAATAAGCAGTGGTGCAGATGTTGGCGAGAAAGTTGTTGTGAACTACAGCTTTGTTTTTAAGCCACCTGGAGCTCAAGCCCATGTCATGAGGAATGTTTGGAACAAGCACACTTTCAGCCCTTACCCTCTAAGGCCTGACCTTTACTAAGTTATATCCAGTTCTGTCAAAGCGCCGTCTATTCAGCTTTTGATCCTCGGCTCAAATGGAATGCAAACAGACATGTGATTCTGGCCATAAATTTAGTTCCATTCTTAACTAATTTTTCCTCAAATATATTCAGGGATCAGTTTAAAGCCTATAAATCGTTGTGTTGTTGCTATGTCAATGGAGTTCTCACTACAACCTCATCAGGCGTGTGCTATGACTATGGTAGCATTCAGTATTTTTAGGAAAACAATGTTTGTCGCAGCATGACGGCAGCCTTTGATATCAAGGTGGAAGCATGAATCGGAAGCATTATAGGCAAATTCATTTAATATCATCATATAAAAGTATAAAATGCTGAAATTTTTTTAGGTCAGGTCAAAGTGGGACTTCAAACTATCTTTTATGTTTTTGTAATGCCAAGAAAGCTATGCTATATACAGTATGTGATTACAGAAAGTAACAAACAAGGGGTGTTCAAGTCAAACTGGGACTTTTCAGTTACAGTATACGAAATATAGATTTCTCTATATAATCCTCACTACTGTAATGCACTTATACAAGTGTTTCACTAGTGCTTGGTAACCATGAAGGTAGAAAGATTTCTCAGTACACTGGAACTATGATCGGACTGCCTGCTTCACATCTGAAACCCTGGCTTCCCAGGAACTCCTTTAATTGGCCAAACATGTGGAAATGACTTGGAGCGAGGTCAGGACTGTATAGGAGATGTTGGTCAAACCAGGCTGTTTTTTTCCTGATGAATGTTCATTGTACGACTGCAGTGGGCTCCGAGTCCCTTCAGCCCGAATCAGCATTCACGGGCGTATGGCCTAAGCGCAGCTAAGAATTTCATCACCACACTGTGCTTGAAGTCTTTCGTAAATGGTTTTACTAATTCATTCACGAGATGAGGTTCGACACCCCTTGTAAATTTAATTGTAAACATAATCTAATAAGAACTATTTTTAGTTGTAAAGACATGTTTATTTTCATGCATACATTTAAGTGTTATATTATTTAATTTCTTGTTTTCAACGGTGTTTTAAAAGTATGATTTGCTTAATGTGCGCCAGTCATCATCGTCATCATCATCATCTAAGCGGTCTCATTTCTTGCCTTATAGTCATGAATGTGTATTTTATAGGTCATTTTCACCTTAATGGGAGCGTTTAACCTTCACAGAAGCTGTGCTCTATACATAGAAAACCTTGACAGATGCTTTGTCAATTATTTACTTGCTATCTGACACTTTATGACAAATCTAATGTATTTCAACAAAGACATTCTTTAATATTAGAGTAATTAATTCACAAACACACAAATGCATGCTATTTATACCACCTATCCTAATATGTATCAAATATATTTTACTTGATGTAAATACTGTAATTGAACAGAGAACACTAATCTACCAGGACGCAACAGTATCTTCTGTTCTGAAGACTGAACTTAAAGGTACAGCTTTACCTCTTATGTTAAAAAGCACTGATACTGGAGACTCCTTCCATAAATGTTAAGTAAATGTCTCCTTTTTTAATACAGTTTCACTGCATCAACTATTATACTTTTTTTCTTTTTTGTGGTTGTTTTATTGGTCTTCTGAGTTGCAGCTGCACTACTCTCAAAACACTGTTATTAATAGTCTGGCACGCTCACCTTTGAGCAATATTCTTCATTTATGCCTTATGAAGTCTTCACCTAATTTTAAGGTTAATTCTTTCTAGACTTTTCTTTCTGCTTTCTCTCCATGGGTGCTTTAGTCTGTTGTGCAAACATCCATATTGCTGTAAGCGTTTATTGGGCCGAAGATGCAGACCATAACCTTGCTTTTCAAACGTGTGGGGCGATAAAGAAGATGAAAACACTGTTAACACACATTTGCTGCTCTGTTTGATTATACTGATTGTACAAAAACAGCATGAAGGAATACACTGTAATAAACGAAGCATGGGTCAAGTAGACTGCATTTTAACTCTTAAATCTGACCAAATAACAACAACAATAATAATATTCTCATTTTGAGAGCAGACAGATTTGTTCCGGCAACACAGCACAGGTCAATGATTATTATTTAAAAAATACATGTTTATATGGAAGCCTTGCTGGTGTTAATGAAGAGGTTTCAGATAAAAAAAAAAAAAAAGAAACTGTGTACAGTATTTGGCTTTTCAGATATGTCAGGTAGAACGAAAGTTATCATTACTTTTCTAACGTGTAAATCTTAATAAAACATGGGAATAACGTCACAAAAATGTAGAACTCTCAAAATGAGGATATTATTATTATTCCTTTTTGGTCACAGAAACAACTGAAAACAATCATAAAAACACATGATCATGTGTGTCTGTGCTATTTCTTTGCATATGTGACCCATTTTTAAAAACATTTTCAATTTTTTATATAAAATAAAATAAAATAAAATCCAGTTCATTATATTGCCTAGGTCATCCTGAGAAAAATTATATGTCACTCCATACTGCACAATCCTGAGCCCTATGTACATTTCTTTTAATAAAAACATAGGGCTTTAAGCGCTACATCATTTTTAAATGTAATATTTTTTTTATATACTGTAAAAATATAGGTGCATATCACTAATAAAATAGAGAAATAAGGTTATTTTTGATAAAAAAAAATTCGATGGGTGGACTACACAGCACGCTAAAGTGCATTGTTAAATTTTTTTAATCAATTTTTCATACAGTTCAAGTACAGTTTTCAAATTGTGTAGTCATACTACTGGCCCAAATAAACCTGATTATTTTTCAGAATTGTCACTAGCATTATTTTTTTCGATATTAAAGACCAGCTTTCAAAACATCTGTTTCAGAACAGAACATTATTGCTTTGAGTACACTCCATGTGCTTGTGTTTTCAGTATGACGTGTTGTACTTTTGATAAGTTTGTCCTTCTATTTGTGTTATTCTAGTGTGTGTTTGTAAGGCTTCACTTCATGCATTTCCTAATGTTTGTGCTTCTGTATGAATATGCCCATGATTATCCTGTCTGGCTGCACAATAACCACTGCTATGTTTCATAATTGGGATTCCTGGATTTCCATTAAACAGTTCTTTCCTTCCTTTTCTAACCGCATTTAAAGTAAATTTAACCTAAAAGTAACAATTCCAAATAAACCTGTGGAGAGTCAAAGAGCTAGGAATGTTAAAATGATCCTTTCTACTTTTAACAGAATGATAACGTTTAATTTAAAGAAAAATGTTAAAACATTAACAAAATCATGACCTGATGGACCTATTAATAGCTAAAACAAGCAAATTTTGGTGCATACAGTCATTTGTAGCATAAAACTATAGTATGAGTGTCTACTTTTTGCACACCTGTGTTCTGTATATGTTTTGGATCTATATAGTATGGATACAATAAAATAGAGAAAAAATGGCATTAATAGCCTATGTTTTAATTAATATATAATAGCCTCATTATCTCTCTATGTAATCCAAGTAAGAATTATTTATTTACTTGGTAGTTTAAAATCCTGCGTATGTGTACAAACTATTTATTAGAATTAATCAACAATGAACCTGTTTTTTCTTATTAATTAGCATTAATGTGTGATGATTAGGGTTTGAGTGTAGTTGGTGAAATTGGAGGCTGTGTCCTAAACCTTATGGTAACACACTAAAAAGTGGGCCAAGATATTATGCCCAAGCAGTCATCACATGTTTTCGAGTAGAGTGTGGTTTGGAATGTAGACTTTCTCTCTCTCTCTCTCTCTCTCTCTCTTAAAGGAGGAGCTTGTTTGTTTTAAAAGCAACATTTAGAACAGAACCGTGCAGTTTTCCCTTGATTCTTTTTTAATGGATACATATGCATTAGGCTACTTCATACACATTTTAACTAACCTGTTAATAAATATCTAGAATGTTTGGGAGGCATTCACACCACAAGTGGGCTCATCATTCAGGATGTTGAAAAACTGATCAGAGATCATCCAAAATTAGACAAAAAGTGCAACTTGCAGTTCAGGTGATTTTGCAGATTTTCTCTTTTAGAGCTCGAGCTGTCCGCTTGTGGATTTATCCTCAGAATAAAGGTAGGAAAATATGTTTTAAGTCTTTTTTGTGGAACATGTTGACATTTAGTTAGAACATAGACCACTGACATGTACCAAATCTATTAATATTATTTCATGACCTTTGTGGTCATTCCATGATTCCTGTCTGAATTTTAAATTAATTTTAAACCATTTTGTAATTCATATTTTCAATAGATCTTTCTCAACACATAACATGCTAGGGACATCAGAAATATGCTGTTTCTGACATAAACCACTATATAACCACATATAACCACTATATTTAAAATATAGGAAGAGGTAAAATCTTACATCTGACTTGACTCCCTGTAAAATGTCGAAGTCACACAAGTTTTGAATTATATTATTTTTGCCAAATGTATTAGATTTCTCCACCTAAAGCTCTATAAAACATATCTTGATTTCGATAATTAAAGTGACCAAATTTAAAATTTAAATGTTTGCCCTTATTTTAAATATTTTTGAATAGGTCCAGTGTCCAATACACGATAATATTTATCAAAAGAATTATTTAAGCATGTAAGTACATACACTGAATCATCATAACATTACAACGCAAAATATCAAGCCCAATATTGTGTAGGTTCCCCTTGTGCTGCCAGGGCCACAAGACCTCTCAGGACATTAACGACAAATCCTTTGGGTGCCGTAGGATGCAGGATGGGGTCTCCATGGATCGGATTTGTTTGTCCGACGCATCCCATGAGTGTTTGATTGGATTGACACCTGAGGAATTTGGAAGTCAGATCAGCAACCTTGTACTCTTTGCCTGCTAAGCGTCATATGCAGCAGGTTGTGATGTGCTGGGTGTGTTGATACCTTTCTCTCATGGCAACAATGGCGTTTCTGTGGGATTGGACCAGATGGGTTGCCCACAGGCATAGATGAGCCCTGGGTTCCCACATTCCTGTCACTAGTTTACTCGTATTTAATTAGCGTAATTAATGTTCTGTTCACCTGGTGCTGGTGGTGGGAGTGTTGTGGCTGATACTGTACTCTCAAACAAGTTTCTTGGAGGCCCTTTGTATGGTTCCTAGTTCTAGCTTTCTTATTAGGTCCTACTTAGAACTTTTAAAAGAGTTAAAAAAAAACAAAAAACTAAAGAATTCTATAGGGTGTTATATGGAACATTTATCTAAGACTGCACAGATGGACAGACATACTGTATGGTCAGAAAAAAAGAAACTACGGTTCTTTGATTTGTCCCAATGAAAAAACTGTCGCAATGAAAAGGTTCTAAAAAGATCCCAGCACCTCAGTGTTTTCCTTTCAGAGTTCTTCAAGAAGAACCTATTAATAATGATTTGGAAGCTTTTAAAAAGAGTTATACAGTTGTGGTTAGAAGGTTACATACACTGATCATGAACACTAATGTCAGGTCAATATTACTGTAGGCCTTTCTATATTCTATATTCTACAACATACATCTTTAATAAAAGAAAACACCATTTCTGAAAGCAATACAGAATAAAAAATATACATAAAGCACAAGTAAAATGTACTTCAACAAGTGTGTTTTCTTCTTCAACAAGTTCTGTTTGACGATTTGACCCCACTTTTTGACATAATTGGTAGTGTTCCAATAAATTTTCTGGTGTCTTGGTCCGGACATGACTTATTACCATGTTCCACAAATTGTCAATAGGGTTAAGGTTCTGAACGCTTAAAGTTGGGCTGCTTTTTTCCTTCCACAACCTTCCAGGAGTTCTTCCAGGTTTGCTGAAGAGCTTGGAGGTTCTCCTCCTCCTTCATTTTTCCAGCCACTGGAAGCAAAACAGCCCCAAGGCATGATGCTACCACCACCAAATGTTTAACACCTGGTGCAGTTTTCTTGGAGTGGAGTGCCTCCCCTTTCCTCCTACAAATATTCTTCTGGTCTAGTCTTCCATTAGAAGCCTATTTGGTTAGAAACCTTATTTATTAGTTGTTTTGGTGTTCTTTGGATAGGTGAATTTTTTTAAATTCCCAAAGGAGCACTTTGTGGTACTGTCATTGACAGAAATGTTTTATGGCTTTTACATCAAGTGTCTTTCTGTGATTAAGATAAATGTAATGTAATACAGAAGGTCTCTATCTCTAATGCTGTCTCAACATGTTACAGTTTAAAGAGACAAACCACTGCGTCACCATGAACACAATGGAGCCCAGCTTGAGTATTGACTATATTGACAATGTCACCCTCAACGTGACAGCCAGTGACATGAATGTGACAGGTATCGCCCATATAATGATCCCTCAGGAACTGTTCCTGATGCTGGGCTTGATAAGCCTCGTGGAGAACATCCTCGTTGTTATAGCCATCATCAAGAACACAAACCTGCATTCTCCGATGTACTACTTCATCTGCTGCCTCGCCGTGTCAGACATGCTGGTCAGCATGAGCAACGTCGTGGAGACGATGTTTATGCTGCTCACGGACCACGACCTTTTAAGTGTAACGGCAAGGATGCTGCGCCACCTGGACAATGTCATTGACATCATGATCTGCAGCTCTGTGGTGTCCTCGTTGTCCTTCCTGTGCACCATCGCAGCCGATCGCTACATCACTATCTTCTACGCCCTGCGATACCACAGCATAATGACCACACAGCGTGCCATCGCCATCATCGTGATCGTTTGGCTGACCAGCATCACCTCCAGCTCGCTGTTTATCATCTACCACACCGACAAAGCGGTCATCGCCTGCCTCGTCACCTTCTTCAGTGTCACGCTGGTTTTCACAGCGGTTCTCTATTTGCATATGTTCATCCTGGCGTACGTGCACTCCAAACGTATCATGGCTCTCGATAAAAACCGGCGCCAAGCCACCAGCATGAAAGGAGCCATCACGTTGACCATCCTGTTAGGGGTTTTCATCATTTGCTGGGGTCCGTTCTTTCTGCACCTGATCTTAATCCTGACATGTCCAACAAACCCTTATTGCAAGTGTTACTTCAGTCATTTCAACCTTTTCTTAATACTCATAATATGCAATTCTCTTATAGACCCTTTGATTTACGCGTATCGGAGTCAAGAACTGCGGAAGACGCTTAAGGAAATAGTTTTTTGCTCTTGGTGCTTTGTCATGTAAGATTCATTGAGTGACACTGGATACAGTTGTAAAGGCTACGAGGTTGACGACTAGACCTTTGACTTTTAAATGTAATTACAGCCTTTGTTATTTATCTGTTTCAAAAATGCACATATGTAAGCTGGACTGAAGTGAAGGTCCGGTTTGCTGTTACAGAACATGGTGCTCCAGTGGCAGGAATGCTCTCCTAAATGCTCTCTAATTCAATTTAATGAACTCGTGTTAACGAGTTAACCAAGAACTTGATGATGTCCGTCTAACACTGTTTGTAAAAATGTTAACCATTTTTTTATCATCATCTTCCTGACACTTCAACTGGGAGACGTTTTTTTTTTTATGTATTTATTTATTATTGCAGATTATTTTAACATTTTATGTTGAGAGAATAATTCCCTAACAATAGTCTCTTTTCCTTAGTTACTACCATATTTGCCTTGTATTCAAAGTAAAACCTTATCACGCTGATGTTTGATGATTTTGTAAGGAAAATATTGGAAACATCATGTGATTTTGTCTTTTAAGGCAAGTAGATCGTAATCAAGATGTGAAAAGACATTCACATAAATAAACACTTGTATTATTGAGCTCTAGACGGGCTTGTTTTTTGTATTCCTTAAAAAAACCTACTATATTAAGAACATGTTCTGATGTAAATAAGTATTGCATTGCTTTCAAAATGTGAAAAGGGTGATGATTTCTCTCTCTCTCTCTCTCTCTCTCTCTCTCTATATA
>JAOVVA010000037.1:34499533-34509692 GCA_028565275.1 Leiocassis micropogon
TGATCTTTAGCTAGTAAATATGAGTTGCGCTCTGAACTGTGAAATATGAACTCTTCTTTTGTTAGATTTAATTGGACACTGTCACAAGATGATGCTGTAGGCATCATTATTAAGTCGGTAAATAGATTGTGGCTAAATGCACGCGATGTGAAACAGCAACGTCTGGCTGAATGTGAAGAGCGCACTAAGGATAAACTTACAGAGTCACAGAATGTAAGAACCGTAATAATTAAACTGTTTTCACATCCGTGCAGTTATCTAATTAGGAAATAATTTGACTACAGCACACACAAAAAAACATGCAGATACAGGTCAAGAGCTTCGGGTAAGGTTCACATCACACACGAGAATGAAGAAAAAGTGTGAGCTCTTTAACTTGGCACATACATTTGCACCAGATGGGCTGGTTTGACTGGTTAAGATCTCCTGGGAATTTTACACACAACATTCTGAGAGCTTACACAAGAACAGGAATCTAAGGCTATCAGAGGTACAGATTCACCAACACTGGACAGCTGAAGATGAGGGAGAAAAAATAACTTGTGGAGTTTTCAATGCGTCTGTGATCATGATGGAATTAGATTCTTTCATTTCAACATTTAATGATGTTTCCTGTTGTTGTAGCCAATTCACCTAAAGTTATGATGTGATATTTGTTTTTGCTCACTACAGTTATAGAGGTATTGTTGAGTTATAGATTCGTGCCAGCTCAAAGCAGTCTGGTCCAACAGGGACTTGTTGGGACTGTACACACAATCATTCACCCACACCACTTGCACATTATAGGAACACTGCTGGGAGTTATAGCCACATCCCTCGTACAATCCTGACCTTACTGCAAGCCATTTCCAAATGTTTGAGCTATTAAAGGAGTTCCTGAGAGGCCGGTGTTTCAGATGTAAGGCAGGCTAGTCCGGTCGTGGTTTCAGAGTACTGAGAAAACTTTTTACCTTGATGGTATGCAAGCACTAGTGAAACACTGGGATAAGTGCATTAGTGTAGCAGGGGATTATATAGAGAAATTAAAGGAGAAAAAGTCCCAGTTTGACTCGAACACCCCTCGTATTTAAGACACATCTTGCCGGACAGAGTGTTTGGTGTTCGGCCTAACCGGAGCTGCTACACTGCTGCATCTATCATATGGACAAGGTAAGTTGACGATAATCTACAAATGATTTTTATGTATCTATACTAGAGTATAGTGCACTCTGATATCTCAGTAGTCCTGGGTTACTCAGTGATTAATCTCATTTCATCTTGGAAAAAATGTATATAGTATATTTTATCTTACTTATCAGTCGCATCATATTTTTGGATCTTTTGCAGAACAATCAGGTCATGTGGAAGACGCAGGCTGGTCAAAAAACAAAGCAGGACTGCTATTGTGAACATTACACTACAGAAAAATCTGAGACAAAATCCATGTTTGTGGATACAGCCAGGTATGTTTCTATCTGAATCAACATGACTTTTCAATAATATTTTCTGCTCTTTTCCACAACTGGAACTTGGACCACATGCAAAACTCTTCTACCAAGTAAGTCAGTTTTAGTTTTTAGTAGAAAGAAAGGTTGCTTGATGATCTACAGAACATCATACCTACAGTGACTGTGATGGTCCTGGGAGCATCATGGCATACTGTAGATCTGCTTTTCTTCAAACTGTCATTATGCATCATTAAAGAATATATGAATGGATGTACTAGGACATATTAGATGAGAGTTTCATCTCATCATCCAAGAAACTAAATCTGGAAAGGAGACAAACTTTTTAATTAGACAAAGATCTTGAAACATAGAGCCAAAATTACTCTTAAAAATGTGAGTGAAGGTGCATGGATGGCCAAATTTTCTCTTGACTTTACTTATGGAGGATTATAGAATTTGGGAAATTGAAAAAGATTTGACAAGTCAAAAACATTTTAGCTTTTTATTTTTATATATATATAAGAAATATTTTCGTGAACTTTATATGACATGTAGCGGCATGGTGTATTGGTTAGCACTGTCGCCTTGCACCTCCAGGGTCCAGGTTCGATTCCCAGCCAGGCTTGATTCCCGGCCAGGCTTGATTCCCGTCTCTGTGTGCATAGAATTTGTATGTTCTCCCCATGCTTGGTGGGTTTCCTTCAGGTACTCTGGTTTCCTCTCACAGTCCAAAGATATGCAGGTTAGGCTAATTGGCGTTCCCAAATTGCCCGTAGTGTGTGTATGTGTGTGTGTGCCCTGCGATGGATTGGCACCCTGTCCAGGGTGTACCCCACCTCGTGCCCTGAGTCTCCTGGGATAGGCTCCAGGTCCCCGTGACCCTGAATACAGGATAAAGCACTATAGATGATGAGTGAGATGAGTATATCACATATAATGTAAGACTAATTTCTCGTCTGTTTATGATTATAAGCATGCACGGAAAGTAACACCTTTTGTGCAGAATGGAATGCAGATACGGAATTAGTATTAGAATTAGAATTTTTGTCCTTGTTAGGCACAACATGTGTGGATGTGTATTATGTATAATTGTTTTAAGTTTCTGTATTCTATATATGCCTGCTGTATGTGGGTCTATGTATGTAAAAAAAATGAATGATAGTAATATACTACATGTTTATCCTAAACACCCTAAAGTTATTTCAGTAATTGTGTACGAGCCTTTCATTATAGTCTGCTTAACTGCCCCATGTCTGCATAGGCCTAAGAAATAAGTACTTTATTTTTAACAACTAAGTTTTGTTTTATTATTTTTAGACATCAGACAGAACTACTTTCACATGACTATGCCTCAGGGGCAGGAAAGTAAGGCAAACGGTTATTTTTTTTCTGTTCCATGTGATCCTCATCAATGTATTTGTTATATACAGTATTCAAAGTAACTGTGGGTGTAAACATAAACATATACAGTTTATATACCTTCAATTTATCTACTTGTGTAACTGAATTTTTGTTTATTTTACAGAAATCATCCCAAATGTTACAGCTCATTGAGTTTAAGGGTAACGTTTAAATCCACTATGACATGCTTGTTAAGTTATTTGAGGAGTTTAAAAACTGTTTATGGCACATAAAAAGTTCAAACAGGATCAAACTCACAAGCTGTTTGAAGTGAGAGTTATGAATCAACAGAATTTTGGAAAAGAAGAGCAAATCACATGACCTAAGATAGAAAATAACAAGCTTTCACAGAGAAGATGTGTATGATAAGGGAATGAAAAGATGTCAGTGTGTTCATTCAGAAATACAGGACACCCTGTTGCAAAGACAGGAACAAACAAACAATGAGGGAAGGCAAAGGAAAGTAAACTGTTTTTTTTTTTGTTTTTTTTTTTTTTTACTGGGTTTTATGAAATATAATTGCCAACAGAGCACTTACAGTACTAAAGTTATACAGGCATAAATTACAGGCATGTACTATATTGATAAAAAAAAATATCCTTACCAAACCATAGAAAACACAACAATTTGTAGACAATCAGTACAGCAGCCGATCACCTATGCCACATCAACCACAGTATCAATACCCAGCCGAAACCAGAAGAGTCACTTCAATCAGGGGTGAGTGGGAAATTCATCCTTTTAACTAGCTGGAGAAAAAGGCCCCATATTTTCCCAAGTGTACTGGACAAGCCCCTTAACGAAAGTCTATTTTTTCCAGTTTAATTTAAAAGGGGGTCTCTTATCCACTGAGTATGAGATGGGGATATTTGTGATTTCCACTTAGTCAATTCTAGCAAGTGGTGTGACAACATTTAGGGCATCCTTTTTGGGTATAAAAAGGAAAGACACTGAGGGAAAAACCCAAACAGTGGTGTTTAGCTCTATTTGTTTCCCAATTTTTTCTAATAAGAGGACAAAAATCTATGTCTAAAAGGTATACGAGGATGAGCAAGTGTAAGAGGTTTGTGGGGGACTGTCGACACCTACAGTATCACATGTTTAGACAACCATGCTTTAGTATAATACATAAAATGTACTAGTGAGAATGAAATATGATCACACTGTGCACAAATAGAAGATTTATGTATAAGTTTTTAAAATCTTGACCAAACTTCCTGTAGTATTAACTGCCCCAGATTCTCAGGACATTTATGGAGTTTAATGAATCTGTGCTTATGAGGTTAATCTGATTATAAATATATGATACTAAGACTTTCAGAATTGGTTTAAGTAAAAAAAAAAAAATCTTAAACAGAATTGTTAGGAAAATTATAAAACATGGGGAATGTACTATGTGCAAAACTACGGACCTGCAGAAATCTAAAAAAAAAAATGCTGCCTAGGAAGTGAATGTAAAATGTTAAAATTGTTATCTATATTATCTATATATAAGTCTTTGAGCAGTTTGAGAAGACACATGAGGACATCACTGTCTATTAGAGAAGATTTGGTAAAGCCAATCGTCCAAGTTGCCCAGGCCTTTGTAAGTATTTTTGTGCAACCTAGGAATGTTTTTGGAATCTACTTCAGGAAAGACGGTCTGAGAAAGAAAAAGACATACATACTGAAACAATAGGAAGAAAAGTGATTTCGAACATTCAAGACAAACATTTAGAATATTTGCATTAAAACACATTTTCTGATTCTTTTTAGTGTTTGTGATATTGATGAAAGGTTTCTAAAACCTAACGTACATTAAATAGGTTGTTGAACCAGGTTAGATCACATTTCAGGCTCATACTAAAATCTCAAGACGTTTTGTCAACTGCTGGTCCCCACTCAACTGTAATCTGCCAAAGCAGTCATATGACTCCTCTGCCAGTGGAATGCAGGAATGAATGGACTTAATTTCCTCCCTGATTCACGTAATGTTTCTCACTCTGTACTGCATCCACAGAAAGTGTTTTATTGCACTACTAAATACTTGCTTGGTTTAACAACACCATATGAAAAAGATTACTTTTATTTGACTTTTTTTTTTTTTTAATCTAAAAGCCTTAACAATTTTCTGGGAACAGTCAATGAGTCCAAATGGTTTTGTAATGGTGGAAAACTTAAATAGAGGATGTCTCTTTTATAGATCTGCTTAAATCAAAATAATTTTGGGTTAAAAAAAGAAGCAAAAAACTGGCTAGCATAAATTAAAATTATCTTGAAATCTTGGTTGTGCTTTCTTTCTTTCTGTAAATATTGAACTCTTTATTATTTAATAAACTCTAGAAAAAATTATGTAAGAGTGATGCTAACTAGAAGTTAATACTGTATAAGGAGACAAAGTGTTGTTTGAGATGATGAAAGGTTATCAGACGTGTTTTCATGCTGAAATACTTCCATAACTGGTTTTGAATGTGGAGTTTGGCAGGTAGCTGCTCTCCCCTGTAGAGACTGAATCTTTAAGTGGTACGCAGTACCAGATCATACTGGCCTACTTTCACCCACACTCAATATGAATAAAACAAACACTTATGTTTCATTGTGTTTTAACATCTCCCAAATGTTCCTGCTCAGATCCTGGATTAAAACTGTCTCCCTGAATAACTGATTAGGTTTCACTTGATGATAATTTTAATAAATGTCATCTTTGATTTTAACTATTCAGCTGTTTATATCTTAAATCAGTTACATGTAAATGCATCAGTTTGTAATGCTTTTACCTCCATAATATAAGGCAATAAGAGATACTGACAAACACTTATCACTAGAGCATACTGAAATCCATCCTTCTACTTTTTTTCAGTTTCTTTGACAGTTTCTTGGACACCTTTTTTTATTCATAGGTTTTTATTTCTAGTTTTGTGTTCCTGCAGATAAACACCTTATCTCAAGAAATTTCACTTCTCAGAATGCACCCTGACCTCCTGACATTGAATGATAATTTTCTATAAGAAAACAATAGAACAATTATGTTTTGTTCCTTAGATATTAAACAGTTTAATAACTACAACCACTACACTCAATAACAGTCTTAAATAAGATGGACATGACAGAAAGTCATACTTTTTTTTTGAGTTTTTTATGTTTCTAAGACTGGAGCTTATTTATTAATTTGTTTGTTTAACAGAACCACAAAATCATACTAGCTATACATACTGAAAAAGTAAATTGTTTTCTTTGGGAGAAAAAAAACTTTTTTAATACCAAACTGATTTGGTACTGTTTTTGAAAAAAAAAATTAATAAAAAGCAAGATCTGGTCTTAGACATCCATTACAATTTAATTTGGGTTATTTACAACAAAGTACAGTTAATTATGGTGAAGTTTTGATTTAGGGTAATCAAACACACACACACACACACACACACACACACACACACTGCAGATGGAATAGAGCTTTGGGTGACAGGTTTGAATCTTTAACCAAAGATTATATATTAAAATGTTTCTTTTGTTCACAAACTTTTTTAAAAAAATGTGTCTGAAAGGTTTTGTCTGTCTCGGCGACCTGTATGCGCAACTGGATCTCACAGTGCTACAGACAGAGGGCGCTAGCGGACTTCCAGTTACTCATCCCTCTCCAGACTCTTCTGTTAATGAACATCATGCCCATGTGCCTAATAAAATATAGGCTGTAGATTCCTTCAGTTATTCCAAAAAAATTGTCAGAATTAATATCATAATTAAGTGTTACCTCTACTGATGAGATAAAGTTGTGTAAAAGTTTAAACAGAGTTCATTTTCATATTGTTCATACTCTAGCTCAAGTCTCTGTCCCTGGGTCTTTCTCACTCTCTCCCATGATTTAACCATCTTTATCAACCACCATGTCATGTTCAAGCCCCACTTCCTGTCTAAAGCTCTCGAATTCACTACTGCTACTCAGATTCAATCTTTCTTCCAGTACAGTGATCTTTGAATAATCTGCATCCGCAAAGCCCTCAAGATTATTATATTGTTAAACCTGATGGCGGCCGTACAGTCTGTGTATCATCTGTGGACCGGGTGTTAGGGTTCCACTGTGGTCTGGTTCACTTCCTTCTTTACTTACACAAAACACTCTCTACACATCATTCACCTCCGCTCTCACTCAACCTATTCTCCAAAGCTTTTAACATTTCTGCAACTTAGCTTATTATTATTATTATTATTATTATTATTATTATTATGTTACTACTAGTAGCCTATGTACTAATACTAGTTACTACTAGGCAGTATGGTGGCTTAGTGGTTACCACTCCGGCCTCGCATCTCCAGGGTTGAGGGTTCAATTCCCACCTTGGGTCTGTGTGTGTGTGTGTGTCTGTCTGTCTGTCTGTCTGTGTGTGGAGTTTGTATGTTCTTCCAGTGCTTGGGGGGTTCCTCCAGGTACTCCAGTTTCCTAAAACAGTCTAAATGTAGATTAGGCTAATTGACGATTGCCTACAGTTTGTGTGTGTGTGTGTGTGTCTTGCTATGGCTTGGCACCCTGTCCAGAGTGTATCCCCGCTTATGTGCTAAATTTCCTGGGATAGATTTTTATTATTATTATTATTATTATTATTATTATTATTATTATTATTATCACCTTAACCTCACACACAATGACATTCTACATGTACACAAGCTTTTGTCTTTTTTTTGACAAAAGACACTTGACATGGATGTCATTTCTTTACTATTCATGTAATTTTTTTACACAGTCATTTTATCACATTTTTCCCCATCACTTAAATTTTTTCCCTTTTTTCCCCCACATATGATTTTTTTCACGATTCCTTTATCATAATCTTTTCATTTTCACAAATTCATTACTATTAATTTTCCCTGCTAATCTTTTACATGTAAGGCATAAACACATAATTTTCTTACATTTTTTGTATGCAATTTTTTTGTCAGAAAGTGTCTTTTTCACATGTACTGCATGTGGCTTAATTTATTTATTTAGGTTTTTTTTTAATCATGTGTTTACATTTTAAGGCACTGCATGGTGAAATGCACCTTCACATGTTATTCTACATACAGTATAATTACACTACATATAATTACACGTCATTTACATTCGTGCTATATTTGTTCTATAAGATTCTTATTTATTTAGGTGCAAAATTTTCTCTAAATGGGTGGATCCCTGCCTTCTGGTGTCTTTGTGCAACGCCATCTGTCCATGTAGAGGCTTAAAATGATCAGCTCAATTAGGCACTCAGCTGCGTTTGCCCTCCAGGTCCAGAAATCAATAATCCATGCTTTAGCCAGGAGTCATGAGTGTGCAAAACTGCCAGTGTTTTTCCCTTACAGGAAAATACAATAGCAGTTGTGTCTCTTCTTTGTTCTTTCTATTGGATTTAAAGAATCAAATATCAGCTTCTTGTGAAAACTGATTTTTGCTGTGGGCGTGGTCAGAGTGAGTCAGGGATTTTTTTCTTCCTTCTCTCTTTTTTTTTGTCCCATTGCCATGCTGATTCTCCATTACAGTGCTTAAACAGTGTGTGTTCCTTCTCCTCCAGCCTGGATAGGTGTGTCTTTACAATGATGGGCCAGTGTGAGTAAAACCTAATGAGCAGTGGTCTTGGGAATTCAACACACACTAAACAAAGGGCAGGAAGCTAATGTAGAGGAAATTAGTTTTTATGAGAATGATGACAACACAGACTGGTAAATGGTTAAAAAGACAGGTTTTAAATAACATTTTTTAATCAGTTCTTTAACGTTCATATAGTTAATTCTTATTTTTATTCTTATTATTACGTTCTGAGTTATTACACATTACATGCTGCTTCAGGATCTCATTCATAGTTTGAGCTTGGGTTCAGGTTGCTCTCTCTGTGAAGTATCACATGTTCCTCCAGGTTCTCCGGTTTGTTCTTACCTCCCAAACATGCCAATATGTTTTGTTTAATTACACCTAACTCAAAGGTTAGCACTGATGCCACTCAGCTCCAGGAATAGGGGTTTAAATCTCACCTTCAGTCTACGTGCATGGAGTTTGCATGTTCTCCTTATGCTTTTTGGGTTTTCTCTGGCCACTCCAGTTTCCTCCTACAGTCTGTCCAAAGACATGCATTGCAGGCTGATGTGCATGAGCTTTGTAATGGTTTACCCCGCCCTAAGTTGTGCCCTGAGTTCCCTGGAATAGACTCTAGGATCCCATTCAAAGTTTGAGCTTGGGTTCAGGTTGCTCTCTCTGTGAAGCTTCACATGTTCCTCCAGCAGTTCCTTTGCTCTTACATCCCAAAAACATACCAGTAGGTTATGTTTAATTGCCCTGACTTTTTTTGTTAGTAGAGCCATTATATGGCACCCCTGGAGTTAGGGGCCTTGCCCAAAGGCCCAACAGCTGCAACCTGGTGGACCTGGGGCTCAAACTACCGACTTTTTGATCAGAGCCTTAACACACCAAGCCACCACCGCCCGTTTAGTTAGCACAGCTCCAGGAATGGGGGATTAAATCTTGCTTGCGGTCTGTATGCATGGAGTTGGCATGTTCTCCTTGTGGGTTTTCTCTGGCCACTCCAGTTTCCTCCTACAGTTTGTCCAAAGACATGCAGTGTAGGCCCGTTGGTCCCGGTGTATGACTGGGTGTGAACATGTGCTTTAAGGAGAGTTGGCACACTATACCGCCCTGAGTTGTGGCATGCGCCCCCAGGAATAAGTTCCCAAAGGACCCTACAAAGGAAAAGTGATATGGAAAAAAAAAAAACGAATATTTTGCTTTTAATCGTCGTTTATGTTTCCTCTGAAACTTTTTGTTCCCCCTTTATGAACTACAGTATCTATCCTTTGTTACAGAGTGGTGCTGATGCTGCCGCCTCGCCCAGGCCGCCGCTCCTCCCCCTCCTCCTCCTCCTGCGCTCTCCGCAGCCTCTGATTGGCCAGAGCCTTGCCTGAACTTGGTGACGTCACCGTCAGTGTGTTAAATCAGCATCTTTCTGAGCGCAGAACAAAAAAAAAAAAGGAAGGAGCAGTGTCTGCGCTATAAAAGGCCGGTGCGCGTTGTCCGAGTTTTCCGCCGGCAACTTGCAGGAGACGGAGAACAGCATACACACACATACACACACGTACACACACATATAGACATATCCAGAGACACACCAAGGATGAGAGAGATTGTCCACATTCAAGCCGGCCAGTGCGGCAACCAGATCGGAGCCAAGGTAAAAACGCTTATTTCTGTTACTGCTACTACTAATAATAATGATAATATGATAATAGGATTTTGCAGGAAAGACGCGCACATCATAATATCTAATGTATTAGGCTTAATATTGGAATTGTGTTGCTTCATCAGCCTGTGGTGTTCCAGATTTGTTTCCTCC
>JAOVVA010000037.1:34531420-34542835 GCA_028565275.1 Leiocassis micropogon
ACACGTTAATATCAGATCTATGAGGAAGAGAGCAAGAGAGTAGAAATAACTCCTTCATATATAAAATAATTCTAACAGTACTATTTTATGATTATTATTTTTTGTGATCTTCCTGATTAGCATTAAAAACATCCTGGGATGGAAAAAAGGCTGACTCATGTAGACTGGGCATAAGCTTTATTGTGTGTACATGTAGCAACAGTGCCATCTTTAGGTAATGGAAAGAACTGCAGTGTTTCAGGATAAGTGAAGTTCAGACCGTCCTCTGATCTCATCATGTCACAGTGTGATTGTAAGTCGCACCAGATATACTAAGCATCTATTGAAAGTAAAATCATAAAGGGTAAAACTTTTTTTTGGTTGTTGTTATTTTTTTGGAAAGCCAAAAGCGATCTCTCACTGCTGAGTTTTTTTTTTTTTCTTAAAGCATGTTTTTCTTGGTAACATTACAGCTTCAGGATCGGCAGCATTTTGTGGAGAATGATGACATGTACAGTCTACAGGACCTGATTGACATCTCCAGCGGCCGTCTCAGCTGCTCTCTCACAGAGATTCACACCACCTTCGCCAAGCACATTAAACTCGACTGTGAGGTACAGTAAGAACATGCGAATACTCTAACCATAACCCTAATTCCAAATGAAAAGTGCCAGACGAATAAAGCTTGTTCTGATCAGTACTCGAAGCTGACGACATTACCAGAAGGAGATATTGATTGGTACTGTACTTCTCTCTCTCTTTCTGCTTTCTCTTTTTTTCAGCGATGCCAAGCCAAAGGTTTCGTGTGTGAGCTGTGTAAGGAGGGGGATATTCTCTTCCCGTTCGATAGCCACACCTCAGTGTGCCACGACTGCTCTGCGGTTTTCCACAGGTCAGACTCGAATCATTCAGATGATCGCACAGTTCTCCGCTGCTGATTAGTTTAGTCTAATCAAGTTACGTTTAATAATATAATTCTGGCGACTCTCAGGTACATAAAGACGTAAAATATCCTGGACAAATTTCATGTGTTCAGCAGTCTAGTCGTGTTTTAGCTTCTTTAGTTGGTTTGGTTGGTTGTAACAGTGGTGACTCAATGGTTAAGGCTTTAGGTCACTGATTAGGAAGCCTCTGCACCACCAAGCTGCCACTGTTGCGCCCTAGAGCAAGCCCCTTCAGCCTATCTGCTCTATCTTTTTTCATTTAAGGGTTATGGGGTTATGGAGGTAAGAGAGTGAGGGGGTTGGTGGTGATAGAGGAGGTGTGGTTGTGGCTTGTGGGGCAACAGGGGGTCATTCTGACCCAGTTGGAAAACACATTCAGCTTGTAGGTTCTGTCCAAGCCTAATTCTGATTGGTCAGAAGTAACAGCAATAAACAGTTTTTTTCCTTACAAGCCTTTCTTTTTTTTCAACAACAGAACAAAAATGCAGCCAGTCATGTTCCCACGAAACCAGAAAATCCTGCTCTAAAGTGTTCAAAAGTTTCATCTCTGATGTTACAAAGTGCTGACACTGGAAACTCCCCTAAATCCTACATAAATGTATCGTCATGGAAAACTTTTCCATATCAATAATTAAACTGTACTGTCATAGCTGACCAATTAGAATTTAACAGCAAAGTGGTATAAATAATTTCAAATTATATATACAATCGAGTTTGCGGCTTCAGTCATTTGCGGAGTTTTCTTTTGAACCTAACTTTGAACTCCCGCAATTTTGCGGAAATATCTGTCGCAATTTTTACATTTTTTTTTCCTGTAGCAATATTTAATTTTCATGCGTTTTAATGCTAAACTATTAAGAACAATATCATTTACTTATTTTGTGATATAAATATTAATGTAAATTTAGCTCTATTTCCATATAAAATACAATACTGTATACATATTTTAGTACTGTGTAGAGAACACAAAGCAACTGTAGAGGAAAACGCGGCTTGAGATGGTGAAGTATTACTGTATTTATGCTACCTGTACCAAAGAAAATGACAGAATTCCAAAGAAAACGCTTGCAGGATTGTACAGTACACAGGTTTATCTTTACATTATTATTTTTTTTTTAAGGGTAATGTATTAAGCTGAGTTTGAATTTAAATTAAAGTGGGAGCATATTTGGGGGCATATTTACGGTTTAAACTATTTTTTTTGACCACATCCAGAATCCAAAAAGTTTTTTCACAATTCGCGGGTGTTCTAATAATTTTTAGGATTTTTTTTCTGTAGCTTATACTGTATATCTGCTTTTAACACAGAAAATCTGTAAGCTATGGACCTTTTTCATTGTACTGTATATACCAGATTCACATTTAGACAGAGAGAGAAAGAGAGTGCCTGATGTAAACTGAAGCTCACTTTATTATTTTAACAGTGATCTTTGTCAGGTAATGCTTTTGTAAGACTCCAAAAAATCATTTGTTAATATTTAATTTTACTTCTCTATCAAAACAGGGATTGTTATTACGACAACTCGACGACGTGTCCACGATGTGCCCGAATGACCGAGCGCAAGCAGGAGGAGCTGGCGGAGCTTTAGAGACACGGGATGTTAGCTGGTGCACGGAATTTCACTGTGACGGCACCACGATCGGTGCTGAACCTGGCATTGTGAGCATGCTTTCGTTACAGGGCTGGCACATTCCTGGTGTTGCTGTATACTTCTCTGTATCGGCTGTCTTTTTTTTTTATTCTCCTCTGCTTTTTGTGCGTCTGTGTGTTGTAACACTACGGCATCGGTGAAAACACTGCAGGAGAGACACTGAACGAGATGTGTGAAAGGGGTGAACTTGTAATATCGGCTTTCGCAATGAGCTCTGTGATCATGCAGGACTAAAAATGAAACACTACAAGTGTTGTATGGATTTTAACAGATTTAACAAAGAAACTAAAAAAAAAAGTCTCCCATTACCCAGCCATATTAATGAGATTGTGTTAAGGCGCTTTCACACTTTATGTTTTAAAGTGAGTTTTGAAACATGAGATTTGTGTGAAAGCACCTTTCTATATCAAATCTGTTTATTATAGTACACTATAATATATTTCTGTGTTTATCTCTGCATTGTAGTTACAGGGACGTGGCAATGTGTGTGACATGCAGGATTACCATATTTCTTATCGCCAAACATTTAATCAAAATCAGTGTCAAAACTATTGATTTACCCAAGCGCCATATTTTAACGTTATTATTACGTCAGTCAACCTGAAGGAGTAGTAAAAGAGGAGTAAAGCTCTGTGGTGTTTGTCTCTATGGCTCTTTAATCTGTTTGCTCTCATTTTGAGGCAGGCAATACCTCAGAATGTACTGGTTTATGCACTCTTTATTATTTGTTTTAAAATAATATTGATTATGCTGTTACATTTCAGCATGCCATTTAGTTTTTTTTCTCTTTTTTTGAGCTATGATGTAACAGACATTGTGATGTAAAGTTATTCTTATCTGTATAATGTAACGTGATTCTTATGAAGAACATGAGTAAAGTTAATAACTGGACGTTGTCTACATTTGTAGTCACTTTTCGTGAGTTTTACAACACATTTAACAAATGTTCTGTTCAAGAAAAGACGTTGACAAAAGAGGCAATTTCAGCCAGGTAAAGGATTAGCAACCTAGCACTTCACTACAAGAGAATAGAAACTATTTTTTTTCCTAAAACCATTGTTTCAAGTTTTCAACCTCGAGAAACACATCTTGACAAAAATGAGTTTGCACATGTGTAAAATATTTTTTTTTGTCCATCACTAGGGATAAAACTAAAGGATTTACTTTATAAAGCAAGAACAGGCTCGGTGTTGTTATTCCGTCCATCATTCATGTTGTAGCTTTGTCAAATGTATAAAAAAAAATCTTTATGTGTGAAAACATCATGAGTTGAAGATAAATTAAATCTCAGCATGGTGTTGCTTTTTCTAAAGCATCTGGCTGATCTCTGAATATTTTTAAATGTGAACTTATGCAGATGGCACAGTGGCTTAGTGGTTAGCTGACACCTTGCACCTCCAGGGTCTGGGTTTGATTCCTGCCTTAGTTTACATGTCCTCCCCCGACCTCCCACAGTCCAAAGACATGCAGATTAGGCTAATTTGCTTTCCCCAAATTGCCTGTAGTGTGTGTGTATATGTTTGTGCCCTGTGATGGATTGACCCCCGACCAGGGTGTACCCCACCTTGGGGTCCAGGCTCCCCGTGACCCTGTATACATGATAAAGTGGTATAGCTGATGAGTAAAATTAATTCCCCTCCACTCTTGTAATGACACCACAATTGCAAATATACCAGTTCTGTTAAATATTTGTGCATTTGAATTTTGAAAAATGTGGCTAAGTGACAACAGCTAAACTTTTTTCACAGACTGAAGAAAGTATCTAGTATATGTAGTAACTGGCATTAATAATTGTAAGGAGGTAAATAAAATTATCTTTCATTTTATTTGTAAAAACACAACATAAAAAAAATCAACAATATAAGAAAATAAAAAAAATTAAACAGTTCTTGCAAATGAGCAAACAAAGAGAGGACTTGAAGTATTAGACTTTTATGCTGTCATCCATGTGTTTAAAATGAATTTGTTTTTTTTTAAAAAAAACCTGTCTTTATGCTCTTTTATACCAGCTCACATTTTTAACAAAGTTGGTGGTTTAAAATCTTTTATTGTCTTGTGATTTTTTTTTCCCATGCAGATTGCCAGCAAGCACTTCCATCCATGTCCACAATTCTTTTCCACATAAAGCTTTACTATACTACAATGCTAATATTACTAGTCAAAGGAAGTCACTTTTTATTTCCAAATGGTATCTAAAAGGTATTGATCACATATCTTTGCTACTTGATGGTTCAGGTTCTGTATATACATATATGAACAATTCATAAACGATTTCCAATTCTGTTTAGAGAATTTAAATCAGTGATTAACGCTATCCCAAGTGGCTTATTGCGACTTTGTAAATCTCATCTTAGCTCATGTGAAATAGTAACTATGTATGACAAACCAAGCATAGGTGGTGTTCTCATCACTCCTACAAACATACAGTATACTGTATGTCAGACCATTCATAATCTAAACAAGAATGTTGCAAACAAAATGAACTTTATTGGGCTTCTATAATTGATAAAATAAATTAGAAGAAAAAGCACGACTCATACAAATATCCTATTCCTAACTATGTTAAAGAACTTCACATTTATTAATAATACACTTTTAATATTATTTATCAATCTCATATTTTCACTTTGAAGGATATACTGCCGCAGTAATTAATCATTCATAATACATTCATAAATGTACATTTTCTAAACTATCATCCTTACTCTTGAACTCACTAAATATAATAAAAAAACGTCTCGACATTCAGATTTAATCAATGAAAGAACTGTGACTTTTTCCCCATTTAGATTATTTCCATATTAGTTTACTTTCTCTACTGCTTTTTTTTTTTTTAAGTTATTTATTTATTTGTTGGTTACCTGTCTATTGTTATTATTTATTTACGTATTCTTTGTTAAGTTGCTTATACAATTTATAATATTTATTTTTTGTTCTGTTAACTGTGGACAGCTATTGTATAATATTTTTTTTTTTACACCTGAATCTTGTATATTATACCTTTGCTTTCTCAATATTGTAATTGTATTTTTTGCTATTATTATTAGCATGGTGTTGCTAGAGCCTTGACAGACACGTGACCAGCGCGCTGTTTAAAATGGCCGCTCCGTGAGCCTATCAGGTCGCAAAGACCCCTGCCGACCATGCAGCTGCCTGATAAGAAATATATCTGCACCGAAGAATAAATAAATAGATAGATAAATAAATAGATCGTATTTTGTTTTTGACTCGCTGAAAAACTTCATCGTAGTAATCTGCAGCAGTTGCCTTTCGCTGTGTAATTAAAACAGTTTGTAGTTGCGTACGTCTGCGTATTTTGATCAGGCACCACAGAGCCACCCGGCTCGTCCTGTTTACTCGAGCCAGCTGCTTTTTAAATCTCCTTTCGTAGTTTCGAGGAAACTTTTCTTTTACTTAAGTAAAATGAGTCGGATATTACGGTTGCTGTGTTCAGATTGCTTCAAGTCAGGACGCGAGAGCTGGAGAAGAGGATACAGCGTGTTAAAGTGTAATTCAGCCGCGGCGTTAAAGTTCAGAGTAAGCAGTTTAGTTTGTTTTTGTTCTCGTTGGCTCCGCCCACTTTTTTTCAGAGGGACAGACTGAACTTTAAAACTTCTCAGATGAAAACTGTAACTTTTATTCCTGTATTAATGTAAATATGTTGATCATTTTCTAAATGTTTGTAAAGTTGTAGATAAACACAAATTACACTCACATTTCATTAAATCAACTGAGCTAATGCTAGAATGATCACTTTCCATATAAAAAAACAACAACAATCAAATTATATTGTCATGTATAAACATTCAGTATAGATTTATAGAGTTTATAAATTTTGTTTTGCAAAGCACGATTGAAAAATGATTAGCACCCTCACAATTACGAGGTGGTATCAAAAAGTTTCGAGACGAGGCTGTACGCAGTCACAGGGAGCACTAACCTTCATAAGTCAGTGTGCCAAAAGACTGTGTTCATCAGGAGCTGGTGCTATTCTGACCACGAACGTTACCATATTTGCTATTTCATTATGGACAGCTGCGTGAAACTTTGCACATGCGCCACAGAAACGGTTGACATGATACGGCAAGTTTACGGTGATGCTGCAACGAGTCGTTCACGAACATCACTGGAAGACGACGAGAGACCAGAAAGACCTTCAGTGAGCTCATGATGATCATCAGAGAAGATCCCACTACATTGCTGCCATTGTCTGTGTGTCATACTGAACAGTACGGGCAATCCTCACGTGAGATTTGAAACTGCTGTCGTGGCTCTGCCAAGTTTGTCCCCAGGCTGCTGACCCAGGAGCAGAAGGAACATCTAATCAAAGTCTGCTAATAAGTCCGTCAGCATGCCATTTATGACGTTCAGGATCATTACTTAAAACTTGAGGACAATGAGATGAAGCAACAGTCTTCACAGTGGAAGAGCCCGTCATCTCCATGACTGAAAAGGCAGGTCCGCAGCTCGACCGAAGGCATGCTCATCGTCTTCCTCATTCGCAGCATTGCGAATTCGTCCCCAGGGGGGAGAACGAATTTTCCTCCAAGGTTCTCCAAGGCGTCTGAGGGAGGATGTATGGCAAAAGCAACTGGATCACAATATTCTGGAAACTTTTTTTTATACTCCCTCTTATATGAATTTAATAGGAAAAGTGGTTTATGTACTGTATATATTAAATATATCATATCTAAATATATCTTGTGATCTGTGAAGTTTTTCAATGATAAATAATGCAACTTTGTTTTTCTTGACAGAATTTTCCATTGCATCAAGTTAAATTATGGTTAGGATCCAAAGAATTGTTGCTGTCACAATCACGTGTCCTCTCCAGCAAACTACCAAAAGGTAGTATTATTTATGTTGCAGAATCTGTAAGATCCTACATCTTAAGCATTTAGAATTGTTATTGCTTTTATCGTTACAATGTTTCTGTAATTTATTTACAGGATTTGAGAAGTTCTTTCCAAAGAGATCAGGAGCAGAACCCAGAGGTAAATCAGTCTGAAAACTGTGTTAAAACATTAAAAAAAAAAACATTTGTTGAACTGGGCGACTGGATTTCGGACAGACTCGGAGGATAGTACTATCTGCTCCTTCTGCTTTCTTGAGCCCCAGATCCCCATGATTTGTTAGAGTCATGATTAATGTGAGAGCGCTAGAGTGCCTCCCATCCCTCCCCTCTCACAGAGCTTGGTCCATCACCTCTTTGTAGGCTACTGGCTGTGGGAGGGTACAGCATCACCCAGGAATCAAACTTGCAAAAACAGAACACAGTTATGAGAGTAAAAACTCCCTTTATTCCTCTATATAATCCCCTGCTACACTAATGCACATAGTGTTTCACTAGTGCTTGGATACCATCAAGGTACAAAGTTTTTTCAGTACAAAAAAAGAAATGATGGGACTGCCTGCCTTACCTCTGAAACGCTGGACTCCCAGGAACCCCTTCAATGGCCCAAACATGTGCAGATGGCTTGGAGTGAGGTCAGGACTGTACGGGAGATGCGGCAATAACTCCCAGTCGAGTTCCTGTATTATTCGTCATCTGTGTTCCACTCACAGAATGTTTATGGGAACAACTGCAGTGGGCTCAGAGCCACCTCGGCCAAGATCGTCATTCATGATTTACTGTGGTCAAGAGTCTGATCAACGGACTGTGCTTAAAGTCTTTTATAAACGTCGAAAATATTGTATGAGTTTGGAATTTTCAGTGGTAGAAAATAAATAAAGCATTTATTATTCCAGAATAACTGAATTAGCTTCAGATAATAACAGTAATTTTGGTTAATAACACCACCATGTGGTTGATTATTTTTCTGAAACAGCACACCCCAAGTGCATCGTGTCTCTGTATTTTGTACATATGATAATTTATTCTTCTTTAATATTGATTGCTACAGTGACATGTGAAACATTTCTAAGTAAGACCTGACTCAGATTATGTCTCTTAGCAGAGAAATCCAGTGACCCGGAGTCCCAAAGTAACAGAGGAGGAGCAGGAACAGGTGGTGGCGAGAAGAAAGAAGATGGCAGTCGGTGGTCTCGAAGTATACGAGTGAATATCCCTGTTTTAATCACTTTAAGCTGACTTCATTGTGCAGTAAGGAAGAATGTTCATGAAATAATCTGGCGTTATATTATAGAGAGCAGGTGTACGCTTGTCTGAAATAAGGAACATAATAATTATGTCAGTTGTGCCTCTCATCAGTGAGGAAGGCAGCCGTCTGAATGATTGCTAATGTAAAGCAGTGGTTTTCATACCTGTAAAGCATAAAAATAATATTTTAAAGTAAAAACTGTCAACATTATTTTGTGCTAAGTCCCATGACCAGGGTTATGGTTAGGGTTCTGATCTTAATAGCACATTGTCTCGTTTCATAAATCGGTATGCAAAACTGTTTGCTATGCATTTCTTACTTAAATAATGTTAACTTTAACAGTAAAATAATTAATAACAGATAATTATTCTGATAAAACAGTTTCCTCATAAAGAATTGATGGTTGTTCAGAGACGGTTAGGCGTGGTGCGCCTCTGGGTCTGCATGTTCTCCCTGTGCTTGGTGGGTTTCCTCTGGGTTCCTACTCCAGTTTCCTCCCACAGTCCAGATTGGGTAAAATGGCATTCCCATATAGCCCGTAGTGCGTAAAAATTGGAATAAATACAATGTGCATCACTGGCCTCCATGGTCTCTGGTTGGACTACAGAGGTTCCTAGATGGATGGATGGATGAACCTCACGTACTTCATTTCTGTACTCAAGTACACATTTCACATATTTGATGTTTAGATAATAGTTTTTACTTTTACTCTGCTCAAAAGTACAGCAAATACAAAAGATATATTTTTGCATGCGTGGCGTCACCTAAGGACAGCGGGTGTAGTATTTGAAGTAGGAATTTCGCCCACCTGCTGACTATTATGCGTGATTGCTTGACTTGACTTATATATAACTAGCATGTTCACAGTCGAGATTTAATATGAAAAATGTTACTGTGAGCTAATACAAGGCATGTGCCTTTGATGCTTAAGTAATTTGGAAGGTTAATACTTAGTGTATGTATGTTTACTCGGGTACACACACAAACGGAGGAGTCCTACTTTTTACTTGGGTAATTAGCAAATTCTTATTTTTTTCTTGTGTACAAGATTTGTGTATTTTGCCCACTTCTTTGCCCACGTATAACATTGCAAGTACTCATCCATCCAGCTTTCCTAACTTTAATGCTCTTATTCCGAAAAAGTGAGAAATTTGATTGTTAGTGCAGAAAGTGTCTTAAAAATCTGAAGTGTTGTATTCCTCTTACACAACAGACGTTTGACAAACTATCTAATGTTGTCTCGCATCAACTACTCCTCCATGGTCTCACGTGCATTATAGAGGGACGGCATGTACACAGCCATTCCATCACCAGCTTTTAATTTTTTCCCTGTTAAAGTTAATGACATGAAAACCCTTGAAAACTTTGCACTTTTAAAAACCTTGATGGTTGATATCAACTTGTTAGAGCAACCAGATCTGATAAACCTCGATTTCTGATCCTGTAACAGAGAGACGTCCCGTGGGACGAGAAGCAGTTCTGGAATGTCCTCTTTGCAGGAGCTGGGATGATGGTGATGTTTCTTTATTTACACTACCGAGATAAAGGAAGAGAGATATCATGGAGAGAGTTTGTTAATTACTACCTCGCTCAAGGCCTGGTAAGACACGATTCACTACATCTAAAATCTAACAAAAATGGTGAATTGATGTATCCGTTTCAAAATTATTTCAAAATTATTGACACCCCTCAAAACAGATGGTTGTGGAAAAAATGACTAAGGAAATCATTCTCTTAATAACTTATTTAATGTATGAAAGAGTGTGTGGCAAAATTGTTGACACCCCTGAACATGGTTTATAAGTAAACACTAATATATCGTTTTGTTGATTTTCCTTGATGTACAATATTTTTTTTAAATAGCGTTCTAGAAGTTCTTGTTGCTTTTGAACAGATGACCTAAAGTCAGCTGTCTGTGTATTGCACAAAGTCAGCTCTTTTAGTAGGGCAGAGGTGAAACACATGCGAAATCTAAAAATTTTGTTAAACATTACAAGAAGAGACTCTGTGCTGGTGTTAGGTCCCGGAGTGAGGAGTCGGTGAATGTTAACTGCAGGGGTGCAGATACTTTTGAAACCAGCATTTTGCAAAAAGATCCAAAGTAAAACTATGCATCATATCTACATTTTTTTGCTAAAACTTTTAATTTCACGAAAGTCATCATTACGTATTGGTTAGCACTGTGGCAACACACCTATAGGGTCATGGGTTCGAGTCAAGCCTTCGGATCTGCGCACGCGGAGTTTGCATGTTCTCCCTGTGCTTGATGGGTTTCCTCTGGGTTCTCCGGTTTCCTCCCACAGTCCAAAGGCATGCAGATTAGGCTAACTGACGTTTCCAACTTTCATGAGCGCGTGAGTGAGTGAGTGCGTGCTTGTGCCCTGTAATGCTTGTCCAGGAGGGACCCTGTCTAATGTCTGAACTCCCTTGGGATAGGCTCTAAACTTCTCATGACCCTGTACAGGATAAGTGGTGTGGAGAATGAGTGAGTAGTGCTAATTGCATGAATAATTAATTATAATTAATTATTATTAATTAAATAATTAATAATTAATAATGAATTAATAAATAATTAATTAATTATTAATTTTATATAGTTGTATTTATTTTACAGGGGCCAGGGGTAGCTCAGTGGTTAAGGCATTGGACTACGGTTCAGAACATCCCAGGTTCAAACCCCACAACCACCAAGTTGCCACTGTTGGGCCCTTGAGCAAGGCCCTTAACCCTCAACTGCTC
>JAOVVA010000037.1:34571773-34588664 GCA_028565275.1 Leiocassis micropogon
TAAGAGTGAGTTAAGGTTGGTCCAGACCAACCTTACGAACGTGTGACTTACCTAAGAGATACTTAGCGTACGAACGTCTCGGGAATTGCGCCATAACGTTAACAGAGAGGTTAAGGTACAACTTAAGAACTACTTAGCGATAAGAAGCTTTCGAGAAACCGGGCCCAGAACAAAAAGGGTGGAGGTATTGACAGCTTCAATCAGTTTATTTATTTAAAAAAACTTCACTAGTTCTGATACTACTGTTCTTACTACAAATATTCGTTGACAAAAGTGTAAGTGGCTGTGTTTAAAGCCTGTTAAAAAAAAACAATAATTCCAGCAAACTTTTTTTTTTTTAACTGCTGGTTCATTTGGGGATTTTTTGCCGTACAAATCTGGCAACCCCAGTCACTTGAGACTATAGATCCAGTTCAAATAGATTTCTGAGGATTTTTGTTTGTTTGTCTCGATTCAACAGCACAAATGTTTGTTGTCTAATTTGTCTCAAGCAGCTTTATTTCTTACAGGTTTTGAAGTATTTAGAAACCACTAAAATATTTATATCAATAAAAGAAGAGGTTTTGTCTGTACATCGGGCAGAACTCGCTTCTTCATTAATATCTTTACATTTCATACACTGGGGGGCCCGAAACCAGACTCAGAAAATCCTGCCTGCCTGTCTGTCTGTCCAGAATTTGTCACAGCATCGCGCAAAACTGGCTAGACAGAAATTAGTTAAACTTTTGCAGTACTTAGATCTCTGCCTGAAGTTTAACCTGCACCATAAGTGAAATTAAAATTTTGAATTAAAGCGATGTTATGAACAGTTATTTGTCAGATTTAATAATCTACTGTAAAATAAGATACTAATAAGCTACTTCCTCCATGTAAACAAACACCTGCTCCAATTAGAAAAGGTAAACTGAATATTTTTACTGGGATTAGTTCATATTTTCACTTTCGCTGAAATAACAGCGCTGAAGTGGTATAAGTGAATTTTAATGCGCTGGAGTCATTTTAAGACAAAACTTCGTTTTTCCGTTTCTCATCTGTGATTCACTCTCCGATTACCGAACAGGGAGTGTATTTGGCTGACGACAAAAGAAACTTACAACATTTGATTTCTTTGTGTTAATAAGTTAGACACAGAGTTTTGCCGTACAGAAAGACAGACAGACATGTATGTGGGCTTCAACCTGAAATACTGTAATAATATAACTGATTACATTAAAGCTGATTAGATTATTTAGTTTTGATCAAATCATGCAGCAGTAAAAATGATGAAAGCATGGAAGAGGAGATCCTTTTGCAAAGCACAAGTATTTACAGAAGAGGCAAGCAGGTTGTGTATTCTTCAAAATCAGTGGGATATTTGTAAGAAATCTGTAAATTTTAGACCATTTAATGTTTGCAAATTACATATGTATGATTTTTATTATTTTTTTCCCTTTTAATCCTAACAAAGAATTCGGTACAATAGAGCAGAATTCAGTCCATGTCTGCCCTCAACTATGAGATAAATGTAATATACAGTAGTTGTTTTGTAACATGTTTAAAGAAATGTAATTATTTGTTACATTGAGTAAAAACTGTGTTATGGATCTTATTCTTCATCTTATGCTTTAGTTGTTCTGTATTCAGTATGTTCTTGTTACAAAAATTTTATTTTTGCTTTAGAATCATGCTTTTTGACACACTGTGGTTGAAAAATTCCTTGAACTTGGTATAAATATTCTCGAATTACATGTTTACCCACCTTTCACGTTTGCTTTATAACCACCTTCATCCTGTTTATCCTTTTTATGGAGCGTTTTCATAGATTAGTTGTGAAACGGATTCTTTTTTCTCCATAAAGAAACCTTAGTGTTGGGGTGTGCAAACTTATGCACTGTACGTACGCCCAAGGAGTAATCCGGCATCTCCATAACAATGTCTCTAAATTATTGTTTTTGCAACAAACAAATGCTGAAAGCGTAGCTTGTTTTTCCTCTGTTTTTGGGGCAACCGAGTCAAACATATTTGTCTGTACATCCTTATAAGGCAGGTTTGCTTATGTTGTGCGGATTGGTGACCATGTTTGTTATCCATAGTGGCTCTGAGTCACATCCAGAGTGCTGTGAAGGCGAAGTCTGATCTTCTGAAGATTTGTGGTTCTGGCTTTCCTAAGGGATTTGCTTTTTTTTTTTTTTTTTCCTACAATGAAACGGAGCATCACTTGTCCTGTCGATATGATGAGAATACATGCGTAAAAGATTTCCTAAATATATGAGTTTCCTAAAATGTGCTTTTCTTCAACCTCTTTTATTAATACCGTTTAACTGATATAATGATTTGGATTTTTTTAATGCAGTAACCAATGTAGAAAAATGTTTACAAACACTCTAATGATCTTATAATTATCAAATCTGGGTTGATATTAAATTACTTAGCATGCTGTTATCTTTTATTTTAGATTAAAGCCAATATAAAAATTCAGGGAATCTGAAGCCAATGAGGAGATGAAGTAGATCTGTCCTGTTAGCTGTTTGTGTGGACGTCATTTGACTCATTGGTGATAAAGTTATTTTATTTTTATTCAATTTATTTCTTTATGTTATCAAAGTGTGCTTATAATTAAACATTTGCTTGTACGATGTTACTTTAAGCAGCAGACAGGTTGCCACTTATTCGGTGTGCTTATACAATTGCAAGCTTGCGGTTTTCACATATGAATTATAGAATGTAGAGTGATCCTGTATTCTATATAAGTGATGTATTTGTAAAAGGATCTCTGGTGAACCTTATAGCATTTCGCATTTTGTCTTTACGGCCTCAAATTTAAGACATTTCTTGGGACACAAAGAACCCTTGATTACCAATTAACCCTTTAAATTCCCTTGAGAACCCTTTACTACATAAATCTGGGCTAAAATTAAGCAGGACATAAATATAAGATCTCTCATCATAAAACAAATAAGGTCTGTAAGAGACTTAAAATCAGGTTTGCTGATTCTGTTTTACATTTACTAAAATACTGCTTAGCATTTTCTCCTCCAAATGTCCCAATACATCTTTTTGAATTTCCTCTCATAAGTTTTATTATTATTTTTTTTCTTTTTTTCCCCCACGTCTGCAGCTAGATGCTGAAATGCTGGAGAAAATTCCCATCCTGAAAAAACTGCGAACCTTGGAGCAGAACTCTGGAAAGGACGTCACCTTGAAAACTGGAAGTGTTAAGACAAGGCAGGAGCATAAACCTGAACCCAAGCTCAGTCCTGATCCAAAACATGACCTGAGACTTGATCCTAAAATCCCATGTCAAGATCATATACTTGCTCATATCGGCTCGGGTCAAGAAGCTGACGTAACGCGCGAATGCTCTCAGCCTCCTGTAAACACACTTTATTTAGGCGGACTCCCGGCTGGACTGCGTGTTGGCGTCCTGAAGGTTTTCCTGAGAGATCGGGATGCTGTACCTGTTAGGCTGACCTGGCAGGGGGCTCAGCACAGGGCTTTCCTCGAGTACGCTGACGAGCGTGCCTCAAATCAGGCCCTGGATGCTCTGCAGGGTCTCAGCATTAACGGCCACACGCCGCATGTAGAGCGAGCAAAAAGCCAAAAGAGCTTCCATAAACCTGGTGCTGTTAAAGACTCGGCACAAACAAATCAAAAGGAACGGCTCAGACTGCAACATTTACCGCAAGCACCATCAGCGCCAGTGTCCCAGAGGAGAGGGTGGAGGAAACATCCAGGAAAGGTGACAGAGGCATGAGATTTCATTGAGATCCACGATTTGATAAAAGGATTGTTCCTGGAAATACAAATCAGAAATCATTATCAACCTTATCACGGTTAAACAATGCTTATTAAATATTTATGTTGTAAATAAATAAAAATTGAATTGAATTTCACTGAATAAAAAAAAAAAAAACTAAAGGAAAAACAGGACCATAATCAATGATTATAGAATAGGAGGAAAGTGAAGACTTGAGCATGTTTTCATTGCAAGTGTAGTTTGCACCTCGGGGAGCAGAGGGTGCTAAAAATCACAGGCTGATCCTTTATTAAATCGGCACTGAGAAATAGAGTGGTGTTTTGCGCTCTGAAGAATTATTACATTATTTAATCATTGCTAGTTTTTAATCAGTTTAGTTGATCTGCAGCATGGTGGCCTCACAGCTCCTCTATGCTTTGATCCTGAGCTCGAGATTCTGTATGTATAGAGTTTCCACGTGTTTTCCTTTCGTCTGGACGGGTTTCATCTGGGTTCTCTAGTTTCGTCCCACCTCCCGTAAACATGCCTGTTTGGCCAAGATTGTCTAAGATAAATTGCTCCTATTTGAGAATGTTTGTGTGTCTGTGTGTCCAATGCTGTTCCACTTGAATCCGTCTTGGCCTTTTCTCCAGGCGCTTTTACTCCAGCCTGATGTTTGAGAAGTTTTAAGGCCTGCTTCAGTTATGCGGCCTGCGATCCTCCCTCAGGGATTGCCATGTTCTAAAGTTCATACCAGACTGAAACATGAGCTTTCCCAGGAAATATTCTTCATTTCTGCTGATGGAGCTTTGAATTAATGATATAGGCAGATCATCCAATTCTTTTTCTTTTTTTCTTTCGATGACTCTTGATTGAATTGGGCACACTGATTTTCAAAGAATGGAAAGTTTTAGCCAAGGTGAGACTTTTTACATTTTAGTTTTGACTTAAAAAAAAAAAAAAGAATTCATGCTTCACTTGCTGTTAAGGAAAATGTTTATAGAGGTATTTATAGAGTATTATAGAGGTATTCATGTATTTTCAGAAATGAAACCGGATCGTTAAAAAGTTTGGCCACAGTTGAAATAATTGCTGAATAAATAGCAGTCCAAATGTATTAGATCAGGAAAGCCACGTTTGGTATTTGACGTTTTGTCTTTAATGTTAAAATCATGTAAGGAGACAATTGGAGATGACAAATAAAAGTAGCTTTATCATCACTGCTTTAGCAGTGTTGCCCTCATAGTTCTAGTGCAAAACCAAATTTCTCTAAAAACCATTAAAAAGATTTTGCCCGGTTTAGTAATTATGTAATTATATATAATAAATATGAGGAATAATAAGTTACTACGGAAGGGTAAAATTTCCATTAGTTTATCAGTTTTTGCTTTGTGATCTCTACAGCTTTGTGATTGCCAAAAAAAACCCAGCTAAACTTTCCTTCTTTCTCCTGTTTTTCAAACCTGATCTAAGCATTTTAGTGCTTTTGTCAACTTACAAACTTACAAAAAACAGTTCTTTTATGTCAGTAAAATATCTAAGCCTACTGTCCATGATATTACCTGTTACAGTATTTATTTATATTGGAATTGAGAACTTTTTTAAATATTTAAAATATTTGAACAAAGTAAATGTTCAATTTCTTAAATATTTAAAATTCCTGGATTCTGTATTATTTTTCTACAAATTTTTGATGTTGTCCATGTTGACTTCTTTTGCACAAAAGGTCGGATTTCCCTTGTGTCTAATCTCTTATAGTGAAGTTTGCGATCAGATGACACTTTATTCGATGGATTGAAGTGTGTGATCAGACAACACACCAATGGATTTAGTCTAATATGTATCATAACATCTTACACAACCGTGTAGAGTCCACGCCAGCCGTGATTAAAGCAAAAAACATGTATTTGACATAGCGAATACCAAAAAGCACTACAGTCCATGTAAATATTTCTACACATAAAAACCCCCAGTGTTGATTTAACACTTTCAGAGATCATATGAGTCTAACTGGACCTTTATACAGTAAACACAGTATGGTGTTAATGCAATGCTGGGAATTTTACTGTGTACTTTTGCCATTTCATGTTGTCAATAATGTAATTTGTAATGAAAACTTTTGTATTAAATTAGAAAAGAATGCAAAATAGAAGCAATTCCACTGGCGCTCTTAGACGTTTGGACCTCACTATATACCAGAGTGTCATACAGGGACAAAATATTTATTTGTTTGAAAAAGATTTTTTTTTTCTTCATTTCACAAAGTTGATGAGCAAGTATTTATTTAAGCCTGCAGAAAAAGAAAAAAAAAACTGCCCAGATTTTGATTTACTATTCAAATGAATCGATTCAGAATGTGGTCCAGTGCTTTCCATGGTACTGAGTGAATCACACAGGAATTTGATTCTCTTTAGCTCTGTTTAACATCAGCAGCAGATTAATGTGTGGTCCGGAGGCAAGAAGGCAACATGCCCCAGATGCCCTGGTGAGCATTAACCTATAAGGGTGTTATTCTGTCAATTTCACTCAGTAAAATAGTCTTGACAAATGACAAAGATAACGCATGAAGATGATATGGAGTGCGTGTTGGGTTCGTTCCCCCCCCCCCTCTTTTTTAATTTTTTTTTCTCCCAGCTGGACTCCAGGGCCTTGTGGCTCTTACATTCTGTTTCCTTTCATCTAATACTAAGCTCCAATGTGCCTCATGAGCCCAAAATGACTTTTATTCACTTATAGTGTAAGTCGATGGATTGTAACAGATGTTGTGGGATGAAAGTGGGGAAATGTCTGCTACTTCTGCTTTTTCCAGATTTATTATATCCATAAGTCACAGTCCATTAAACCACATGAACGTGGACTTTGGATTTTGGTTGTCAACACTGAATAAAGATATATTTTACCCTGGTTATTCATGTTGTATAGCCTAATTGTACAGCCATGTAATGTCTTCTCTTTTATTAAAATAAAGTGCAAAGTCCTTTTTTTGGAAAATACATTGAAATTGGATAAACGTACACTTGCTCTATCCCTCACTCTCTCTGAGATGATTTACATTAAAACATTCTGATGATGATGATGATTATTATTATTATTATCGGGCATGGGCTTTTAATTTATACATAATTAATTATGTTTTCCCCCACATAATTTGTATTACTGTATTTCTGTAAATTTATGTAAGCATTATAATGGGTGAAAATAGATGCGAAAAGATAAAATCATTGTTCCAAATTTGAAACGTACTAATGCAGTATTTTATTTTATTTTCTCAACTTGTGAATCAACTGCCCATTGTTTTTTCATTTCATGTTCCTTTAACATTCAACCAGTAGGTGGAGCCCAAACTCCAGGGTGAAAAAGTTGGCGCTTGATTTTTGTATAATTTTGTGTCTAAATGCAAACTATAAAGGCGACCAGATAAGAACGGTTTAAAAAAAAACATAAAGTAGATCTTTGTAAGGTAGGCTATTTGTTTCCAGGTAGGCTGTTTTTCTTTTTTTTAATAAAAGACAAAACACAAGAATTTTTTGGAGGCGTAGGAATAAGAGGAAACGTTTCAGTGCAGAGATTTGCACTGCTAAAGGATTTGAATATTTACTTTAGAAATTGAGGACATGTATATATACTGGTTTTAAAATGAAACAATAAATAGATTAAAAATCTATCATCTATGTGCAGCTGAAGAGGTGCAGGATAAAGTATGTGGATATTATAATATAATATCATAATAATATTAATAAAATTTATATTTATAATAATAATAATAAGAGTGCGAACTTGGTATTATTCATGAAACAACTTAGAAAAGACCGATTGCTGTTTTCAATTTACTAAATTCATCGCCAAAAAAATAGAAGCTGTACACATGTGACACACACACACACACACACACACACACACACACTCACTCGTTCTTTCTCTTTGCCTTCGGGTTTCTCACTGATTTCTGCAGGCTTACGATTTATTTTACAGCGCTTGCAGTTTATTTTATCTAAATCTAATTAAAAGCCAAATACATACGTTTACTAATAAAATTAATGAATTCATTATAGGCGCGGAAAGGAGGAAATGACTCTCCTAATAGCACATGTTTTGTTTTAGAAAGTAGTAGTATTGGTAATAATAATAATGATAATAATAATAATAATAATAATAAAAATAATAATAATAATAATAATAATAATAATAATAATAATTATTATTATTATTATTATTGTTATAGGCTCGATTTCCGTTTCTGTGTGCATGGAATTTGCATGTTCTCCCCGTGCTTGGTGGGTTTCCTCCGGGTCCTCCGGTTTCCTCCCACAGCCCAAAGATATGCAGGTTAGGCTAATTGGCGTTCCCAAATTGCCCGTAGTGTGTGAATGAGTGTGTGAGTGTATGTGTGCCCTGCGATGGATTGGCACCCTGTCCAGGGTGTACTCCTCCTCGTGCCCTAAGCCTCCTGGGATAGGCTCCAGGTCCCCGCGACCCTGAATACAGGATAAAGCGGTATAGACCATGAGTGAGTGAGTGATAATGATAATAATAATAATCGTAATAATAATACAAAATGTAATAATTCTTATAGTTTATACGCACTGATTTAGACAGGGTTTCCAGTTGTAGAAAAGTGAATAATGATTTTACAATCTATTGTCTATCTTTATTCGTATTTTTTTTTTATTTGTATCTTTCTATTCAGTCTGTAATATATATCCCCGAATGCAATCCCACTGTTAAATCGCATACAGAAAGAAATTTAGTTTTTTTTGGAAAACCTGCAGATTTGCTCCGATCGTTTTGAACAGTTTAATTCCAACTGCATGCCATTACTGTTTTATACAATTTTATACATATCGTGCGTAAATGACCTAAAGTCTAAAGACACGAAAAAAAGAAAGTAAAAGATGCCTACTAATAAGATATTACCTACACCATATACAATTTTTACAGTGCTGAAAAATTACTCGTGTCAATACGGATATACAAAACAAACAAACAAAAAAAGAAATAAAAATAAATCACCAAACAAAAAATAGCAGTGCTTACATTAAACCTTCATTTTTTTTTGTTTACACGGAATATGACAGCGTCTGGGCAAATATTGCCGATAAAGCGTTCAATACTAGGGCTATAATTATACAATCCAGATATAAACAGAATAAATAAAAGTTGCGCTTGTAGGTTTAAAAGTGCCTTCGTTTTCCTTCCATGAACTATGATAATTATTCTTTTACTTGCACTTTCTAATTCACTATGTATAATCAGATAACAGCTTGTCCTGAATTAAACTTTATATTTATATAAGCTTACATAAAAACAAACAAACGGAAAAAAAATACAATTTTCACTTTGAAAAAAAAACATTACACATTACAAGGACATTACACATGACAGTCACTCACAATCTACACTCAAGTGGTATCCATCCGCCAGCAGAGTTAGTACCAAGCGGGTTTCCTTTTCTTTTTTCAGCTCTTTTTTTGCATTGAGATGCACATGAGTTCAGAATTATTTTGCGTAGTTTTATTTGGAAATAGCTTGAATACATTTGGCACACAACATCTCATAAACTGTTTGGAAAACTGGTGGTGGTGATGGAAAACACCCGACACAATTGTAAGGTACCCGGTTTTTCTCCTATTCATGGTTTTGTACCGAGTTTTCATCACTGCGCATTTTGATCTGGACGTGGCCTGTCATTTAGTACGCAGTTATCCTTTCTTCCCTTTTTGTCCTGTCCAGCGCTCCTTTCAAGCCCTTGTTTTGTTCTTACTGTTATTTTTTTTCCCACCGCAGAGGCTCCGTGGCTCCTTCATCAGTGTTGAATCAGTCTTTAAATCATTACCAGTGCTGTCACATCACGCAAGGCTTGATGTCCTGATAGGCGACTTGTTGGTGATGATAATAAGAGCCGCTTCCAGGTGAATGCATAGTTGAAGATGTCATGGCGTTGAAAGAGAAAACAAACTCCTTCCGGTCGCACATGCTGGGAGACTGGGAATGGTACCTGGGAATACCTGCCGGGAGGAAAAAACACACAAATTGTACATAATAGGCTACTAAAGGGCATGGTGTTAAAATAAATAAATAAATCCGTATAACAAATAGGCTAGTCAAAATATGGTGTCCAGAGTATGGGAAATAAAATCTGTGGCGTTAAAATTAATTGTTGGTAAAGCATTGTGATTCGGGAGAATAATAATTTAAAAAATAATAATAATGTAAAATGATATATAATACGTGAGGCTTTTATTATTATTATTATTATTAATAATAATAATAATAATAATAATAATAATAATAATAATAATAATGTTGTTGTTGTTGGTTTTGTTTTCAACAAGAATGAAAATCTCGACTATGGCTATTATGAACCTACATTTTGCTGCTGTCTTTAATCTGAACAACACATTATAATCTGTTTTTGCAACGCAGAAACTTTGTGCGCACTTAAAACTGATTCCACTGTTGAGGGTGGTTAGAATTCTAAAGCTGCTGGTTTCATGTAGCATTTAATGACACCCGTATCTATTTTGGCGAGCCTGATTACACCGCCTGAAGGGAGTGAGTGTGGAAGGGCTGGATGTCTGACTTCAGAGTGGGAGATCTTTCTCTTAATTGACAGCGCCGTGCTCGCACGCGATTCCCACCGGACCCGGCGCCGCGCGCCCTGCTAGACTCTAGTCTGTAAATTGGCACCGATTTAAGGCTGAGTGCCGGAAGAGAGATGGGCTGGCGGCCTTTACTAACTACCCTCAAGAAACTGCACGCAGTTTTATTTAACTGGAGCGAAAATTGAGATGCACACGATGTTCGAATTAAATACATCTTATATCACTCATTTATTATACTCTAAGAAAATGTTTCCAATAAATAACTGCAAATGCAGAATTGTTTTACATAATTCTACTGAATTTGACCCATATTAAACAGTGCTGTAAAATATTTCTAATTGATTCACATGCTTTATTGTTTTAAAAAAAAACTATTTACCTTGCAGATCGGTCGTGCTGTGTCCATTCTGGTGCAGATATGACTGGTCCAAAGAGTGTGTCGGTAAGCTAGGCTGTAAAGGATTTGCACCAGGGTTGCACGGAGACAGTGGCTGCTGTTTAATATAAGACGCTCCGTTATTAAGGGAAGCCGAGGGCGCGGGCGCCCACGCCGAGGTCGTGCTCGAGTAAACTGGATGCGGCTCCATGACTCCACCGCCGGAGAGCAGGGGCGAGGCTGAGTTGTCGTGATGGGGATAATCGCTGCCTGTGGATCCCGTACAGTTCCCCATGTAGGAATGTCCACTGTTGGCCGACAGATGAGACATGGAGTGTCCCGCCAGGCCCATTCCATCCATGTTGCCGGCCAAATGTCCGTTCATCATCCCGATCCCGCTCTCTAAGGATAAACTATTTGGCGGGCAGGACAGGCCTCCACCGCTGCCCTGGAAGTTGTAAGACTCGGGTAGGTGGTTGAACCCGAGGCCATTCATCATACTATACATTGACGGCTTGAGCGCCTGACATTTGCGCCGGAATCCGCGTGGTCTGCGCCGAAAAGAGCCCTCCTCGAACATGAACTCGCTCGCAGGGTCGATGGTCCAGTAGTGGCCCTTCCCTGGCCGCCCGAGCCCCTTGGGCAGCTTAATGAAGCACTCGTTTAAGGACAAGTTGTGGCGCACGGAGTTTTTCCAGCCTTGGTAAGAACCGCGGAAGAACGGAAAGCGGCTCTGGAGGAACTGGTAGATCTCGCTGAGTGTAAGACGCTTTGTCGGAGAGCTCTGGATGGCCATGACGATGAGCGCGATGTACGAGTACGGCGGCTTCTCAGGACGCCGAATGCCGGCATTTGTCTTTTTGGCTTTGGTAGTGGAAGAGGCCGCGTCCATGGCCGCCGATTGAGCGTGCGCTTTCTCGGGCGCGGACATCGGGCTGCTTTGGGCAGGCGGCTGCACGGAAGGCTGCTGGACCTCGGCCGTCATCGGTTCTCTGCGCTCGACACGGCTTTATTATTTTTAAAGAAAGAAAAAGTCCTCCACCTGTAGCGAGATCGCTGAAACTTTGGAGACCAACTATCAACCAGATCGTGTCATGACGCACAAAACGCGGCACAGAAAAATCCTGACGCTCCAAGAAAATCACACACATACACACACACACACACACCAAGCGTTGACACCGTCGCGTTTAGTTCGGTAGCTTCACTGTCCTCGAGTTGGATGGAAAAGTCCTATAATGTCTCTGTCCACAATTAACGCAGAAAGGGAGCTTCTTATACGGCTTCGTTTCCGTCTGGTCTCGTTCTCTTTGCAGATCGCCCTTTACTTATCTGTGGCCATCAGCGCCTAGCCAAGCTCTTGACCATCATGAAGACGTCATGAAGCGCGTAAGGGACCGCCCAGTCCCCGCCCATTTTGATCCCCTCGCCACGGGGTGGGCTCACACCAACATCTGGCAACTCTGCGTAAAGTTTTCTACTGTTAGAAAGCCGCTTATCTATTTGCATGCTTATAACAGCATAAAATTTAAAGTACATATGATTTTTACAGTTATTAGACAAAAAATTCAATTCGTCACATTAAAAAGAGTATGCTTAAACGATCGGTACCTATAACTAATATCTGTGCCATCATTTATGCTTATTTGTTTTAACATATCTTTTCTTACCACCACTTTGAAATAACTTTATATAAAATTGTGTTTTATCATTTTCTTTGTAATTTCATTAATGGATATATTTTGCTCATTGTCAGAGCTTCTCATCAAGCATTTTTAAATTATTTTCCCAACCCTGAGTTTTTTTTAATGGTAAATTTTTAATAATGCATGAAATATTCATGCAAAGTTAAAAAAATTGTTTAAAAGTAAAATGCTCCCCTTATTTAACAGGAGCACACGGTCCGATTTCTTTTTAAGACAGACAGGAACATGGGCAGGATGTTTATACTGTCAAATGTAAACATTTTCTCTGGCCTTCTTTAAATAAAAAATCAAGCAAAAAGCCCCACAAGAGCCGCTAATACCCATTCTGAGGCTATGCGTCCGTTTTATGCGGCGCAAACTATTTGTGAAACTTTGTTTTAAAATGATTGTGGAGATGAAGTCGGAGTCAATTCTGTCAGAAGGACTTTTTAAAAGCAGGGAATGAGATCTGCACTTGCTCGGAGAAACTGCTATATGAAGACGGCTATTCGGGGAATCAAGGCAAGTCAGTTTCACTTGTCGCCTGAATTCGGCCTGATTATAGACTAGTGTTCATTCTATCTGAAAATGATCATTAACATTGTAAAACATAATATGGTTAAGATTACTGATACGCAGTAATGCAGATAAATTGCTTTTTTGTAAAAAAAAAGAAAAAAAAAAAAAAGGAATCGTCATTAAAACTGTACATATAAGTTTATTTTAACTAGCTTGTCAGCTTTATAGTCTTTTTTTTTTAAATATAAACCGGAATGTGGTGAGTGAAACAAAAACTTGAATATTAACTCTTTTTTTCCCCTGGCTGTATATTGTGTGCAGCCTGGGTGAGCTGTAGTCCGATTTTTAAGACAAAAGCTCAGAGCTCCAAAAAAAGTATGTCTTACTTTTATTTATAGGCAAATAGTGACAAATAAAAAAATCCTATAATTTTAGATTGCTTTGACAATAATAGTTTTAGCATGTGGTGCTTTCTATTTTGCCAGACATGCCCAATATCATGCATATAGCTTTGCATGTACTGTGTATAGGATATGCACTCTCTATATTATATTCATATAGTATATTATCATAAACTTCTTGCGCAGATCTTTTTTGTAGAGAATTATATATATTAAAATTTTAGCCTACATTTTGCCTTGAGGCGAACCCTTTGCCAAATTTTACATCGTGCTCGACGTAGTCTAGTAACCTGCGGTTATGTACGGTTAAACAAAAAAAAGAAAGAAAGAAATACAACCCCCTGTCGCCACCGACACACCATTAAGCATGGAACACGCTTGAGACGTTCACTGTTGTGACCAAAACTCAATAACGGAGTGTGTATTGATAGAACCAGGCTTTCTACGCGTCCTTTGCGCAGGGCGCATTTATCAGCGCATGGACCACCCAGTACGCAAAACCGGGAGACCGAGAGGGGGTGGGAGTGGGCTCGTGCACTCGTCCGTTCATTTCTCCGCTGCGTTTAATTAACGTTGATAACTTAATTCCGAGATGAACCTTTGCTTTCTGCGCCGTCATGTGCGTTCCTTATACTACTAGATTACCTTAGTTACCTGAGGTAACAGGCTATTTTTACTCTAATATTTAGTACACGGTCTTGTTTAGGACGTTCTTCCACTGTTCTGTTTTAACCCTGCTAAACTCCTGTGACCTGTATCCACCTGTAATTTTGACATACAGGCAATCTCTTTTGTCAACCAATCAATTAATTTAGTCTATTAATTAAACATAACATATATATTATATCATATATATTGTTTGGAAGCTTTGTTAATTAACCTTTGTATTATATAGCCTATATATAATATACACGCGTCCTTTGCGTCCTATAGAGAGTATTGCTATACGTTATATATTGAGATATATAATAATATTATTAAAATGTATTGCTATACGTTATATATTGAGACATATAATAATATATTATTATATGTCTCAATATATAACGTATAGCAATACAATTTTATACAAATCTTTTCTTTTCTTTTTAATATAATATACATCATACTATTTTCCTTTTCCTGAAGTGTGTATACATTTTTTGGCGGACTCTGTATACAGAATAATTAACAAAGGATAATTAGCTAAGATTTCAAAGATTATATCATATTTATGAATTTAAGATGATCATTCAAGATTTGCTTAAAATGGGTCACAGAGACTCTCCTACTCCTACTATTAAAAACACAAAAAATACCATATACAATAATAATTTACAGAAAAATGTCGAATTAACACTCAGAGTTTATTTGTATACTTGAGGACATAAACAAACACTTTAGTGTGGCAATTCAACACTAGGTGCTTTACATAATAATAATAATAATAATAATAATAATAATAATAATAATAATAATAATATTAGCATTTCTTTGCTTTGCATCTTGCTAGGCTGTCTCTTTAACATCTCCAAGCGCGTTTGGTTTGGTTAGACGCACACCCACTCCATCCAGAGCGCACATTTTCCATGACGTTCTCCAGTGAAACATTTGACAGCATGTAGAGATTCACCTCATGCTCAGGCTGAAGTCCTGCATACTCGCATACTTTGTTTCTGAGCAACCCAAGATATGCAAGTGAGACGCGAGATTCCTTGCTCAGTGCATTCTAAACAGCGCAGCCATCCATTTCTTAGACAAAAATACTTACGTTAGACACTTGTCCTTTGCTTGTTCTCTTGAACAAGAAATTTTGTCGGAATATGTTTTAGCCTATGATTTCTGTGTAACAAAAAAATACACATAACATAATAACATATTTACCCAATTACAACTCTGTAAATTACGGAGAATTAAAAGCGAGGTTGCGCATTTTAATTAAATGAATACATCGCCACTGCTGTATTGTTCATAACTCCAAGTATAGGCTGAACCTCCAGTTATCTCTGAATACTGAATAGTACATTACCTAGATATGAACCTCACAGTTACATACGTTGTTATAAGAGTTGTGTATAGTCTAATCTTTCTTTCTAGCACGCGGTCAGTCCAAATATATCTGCTGCCAATCCGATCTTTGTAATTGTGCACATGCGCTGTACACTTGCAGCATGTAACATGCACAACGTGTTTAAATTATAAGTAAATAAATAAATAAACAAACAGAACAAACGATTTGAACTTTTTTTTTTTTAATCGAAGATAAAAGTTAAAAAAAAATTTGTTTTACATTTCATCAATATATTTGTTTGCTACTCGGCTTAAGCAACCTGTGCAATACACTTCTGTTATTTCTGTTTATAAATTAAACGAAAGTTTGAATTCAACCTGAAAAGAGGAAAAATGAAATTGTCACGTCACACATACAGAGAAGGAAAGATCTCAAATCTCAATCGCGCGCTCGGAGGCCGAAAGGTTCACCAAAAGGGTGAAATGGAAATGTTTGAAAAGTCCCATGACACACTGATCAGTCAAATGAATTTCTGCCTGCTGGGCCAGAAGTTCACTCTTGTTTGACATTGCAGCCAAAGTGGAAATGTGCCAAATGGAGCCAAGGCTAAAAACACTTTGATTGGTGTAAAAATTATATATAGACGTGTTATTAATACAAATATGTATTCAAAATGTTATTTTTTCTGTGTCGTTTTGTAGATAAACAAAATGCGTAAGTTTTTAGCACAGAGGTGTCTGCAATAAGCTCTTAAACATATCCGAATAACTGTGTATAATATATATTGACCAACACGTCAAGAAACACATTTTGTATATACTAGATTTGGATAAAAAAAATCAAACAATTTCGTTTCAACATAGCAAAATGATCACATCTGATGGCGCTCAAATGGAATATAGTCTCCATGTCGCTTTCAAGTCCACCACTGAATTGAAATCAGAAGGGATCTGGAGCAGAGGTGCCCACTCCTCCTCACTTTCGCTGGCGCAGTAGGTGGCCGTGTATATTTTCGTTCAAGCGGTGTTTATGTGAATGAAAGAAAGGAAAAAAAAGGACGGAATTGCACGCGCGCGCGGCTGATTGCGCTTATTGGGCGGCTGGACTGATGTGAAGCGCTGCCCCACCCATCCGAGCAATCAACAGCTCGCCAATCACGCCTGAATGGCTTTTTAATTTTCCTTGGCAAGAGCTTTGCCCATTGGACTCTCAGTGAAGTTCTTTTTTTGGCGTGCAAATACTGAAAGACAAGCTGGTGGTTTCTGAACTCTGGCTCATTTAGAGCGGGTCATCCATTTATCACAACCTCCTGATGGGCTTTTGCAGGATGGCAGAAAAAAAAGAACTCGTTTTACGATGAGATGTAGCTACAATGCACGCTAATCAGGAACGAGTTCTGGATGATGGGCGTGTTGTCTCACCCGAAGCTCTTAAAGTGCTTCCAGGAAGCTTGTTGAAAAGAACTTTAAACACGAATGGCTTATAAATTCAGTTTAATCAGAAATATATAGTGTTCTAATAATAGATTGAATATAATATAATATAATATAATATAATATAATATAATATAATATAATATAATATAATATAATATAATATAATA
>JAOVVA010000037.1:34605939-34616939 GCA_028565275.1 Leiocassis micropogon
AAAAAACACAGGGTACACGTGTCACAATGTACATATAGTGCTTTGCTTAAAACATGGAAGTTTTAAACTTCGAGAATAAAGTTATACACCGGTTTTCAAAGTAAATGTTTTGTTACAGACAACCTTGTGCAACAAAAAACCCATAATTTGTGAAAATGAGTAAAAATCTAAACTTGGCGTGTACAGTGTGCTCTGCAATCAAACTGTTCACATGCACACTCAAAATCTCCCAAAGGCACCCGTCAGGTGGTTATTTGTAAGAATTGGACAAAATAATGTTTTAAAAACTAAGAGGTGAGGAATCTCAATTTGAGTCCTGAATCAGACCTCAACTCTGACTTAAGTTAAGCCTTTATTTGTCACATATACATTACTGCACAGGGAAATTATTTTTTCGCATATCTCAGTGTAACTGGGGTCAGAATGCAATGTCAGCCATGATACAGCACCCATGGAGCAGGCAGAGCTTTACTTAAAGGCCCAACACTGGCAACCTGGTGGACCTGGGGCTCAAACCGCCGACCTTCCGGTCAGTAACTCAGTGCCGTAGCCCTCCGAGATATCACTGCCCACTTCTTCCCTCAAGTCTGCACATTCTGTATCATTCCCATTGGAATGATAAAGGTCACATTTTCTAATTGTGTGACAAAGTATTGATATATCTTGAGGCATTTTTTTCAAGCAGTATATGCATTTTTGGAAAACTAAAAATGCACAGCACAGTTTTGCTATTTGTGCAAAAACTTGAAAGATCGATATCTATATAAACTACTCAGAATTCACATAGAATCTTATCATTTCAAGGGACTGATTTGCCATATATTATAGTTGTCCCTGTGCAAAAAAAACAGATGATTCCACTCATTAGTTTCAGACGATCAGCCTAAAAAGTTGTGCTAATTAACTGAAAAACTAGTGAAAACCCACTGTAACAACTTTGTTCTGCTTCTGGAGCCATAACCTTGGGCATCTCCAGACAAATGGGCGAATAATTTTCGCTAAACCCAATAAATAAACTGTTGGACAATGGTGAAGAAGGCAGGTCAGTCCAGAAACCGCCCCCCTGTACATGATCTTCAGGAAGCGATCAAGCAGCATGGATTGAGTGAGTGACACCAAACTACAGATATCTTTGATATCTATGATTTGATGCCCAACCGGATCCAGCAGGTTTGGATGAATAAAGGACTTACTAAATATTGATTTCATCCATCCATCTAGCAGCCTCTGTAGTCTATTTAGGGACCATAAAAGCCAATAGTGACCATTATATTTATTCCCATTTTTTATGTGGTAGGACTTCTGATCAACATTCACTCACTACAGGCAATGTGGGAGCACCAACACACCAAGCACAGAGGAAACATGCAGACTCCACGAACACAGACCCCAAGGTGGGAATCGAACCCGGACCCTGGAAGCGCAAAGCGACAGTGCTAATGACTAAGCCACTATGCCACCTAAATATTGATTAGTGTGGAGCAATATTTGTAGAAAATAACCAATTGTTGTTATTATTTTGATTGTCATTATTGTAAAAAAAAGAATGACATTAAAACTTAAAACATTAAATTTATTCACAGCTGTGCCTCAAGTAAAGCCACATTTAAACTTTATAATCTTTAGTCCTTTATGTGCACAAAAACATCTCACTGTAAAATTCTTTGGTTGTGAATTAATACTGGGAGTCTCACAATTTAGTACCAGTGCCAACAAAAACAGCCAGTGACCCCAGGTCTGGCAGTGTGAGAAATTCTGTATTAATATCTCTAAGTGTTAAGCTGTAGATTACTGATCATTCTTTCCAATCTGGCCAGATGAGGTCACACCATTCCGATTGAAGTATTCACATGATGCATTTTTATTCTGATTGGGCTATTATTCTGATTATTAGTGGAATATTAGGGTCCATAAACGCAGCTATTGAGATCATGCATTTCCATCTGCTATAAAATTAAACCAAGATTTTACTGGCATCATCTTGTACAGTGTGACAAGTAATAATCTTAAAAGCCTGCTATAATTGAACCAACTGGCTTTAATACATGTCGTAAATACATGCAAAGAAAAGCATCTTGGGCAAATTATGGTCAAATTAAAAGACTTTTTAAAATAAGCCCACAAACGGGCGAATAATTTTCGCAGCAGAAAATGTAACTGATTTCGATTTGGACTCTTTCAAGCCAAATCGAAGAGAGCTGAAAAGATGTTTTAAAATATTCCCAGGCCCAGAAGCCCCTTTCTATGCAGCTGTACTGTAGGTTGAGTGCTGCGTCAGACTTTACACAAATCAAAACCGGGCTTTTAATTCACATCTGCGTCCACTTGCATGCCAAAAACACCGGCTTTCATTATCCTGACATCAGAACCTCGGCGTTCCAGTGCTCTTTTTTTGCCTTGATGTATTTCCTAATCTAACGTGGCGCTAAGAAAGTGCGCTGGGTGTGCTTGCGTGTTTGTTTGTTTGAAGCCCCTTGTGGGAAGAAGGGAATAGAAAGAAAGTAAGAAGAAGACAGGGGAGGAAAATATATTTAACATAGCAAAAGTGCAGAGCAGATGGCGGAATTTCATTACAGTGAATTGAATTCTCATCTACTTTGCGTGGTTATGTATTGGGTTATGTATTTATGTACTGGCGGTGCCCGGGTATAAGTGCTCCACTCCACGCTGCTGTCAGTCAAAAAGCCTCTGGAGGTTAACTCTTCCGCTTGCGGCTGCTTTCAGGGAGAAGCAGGCAAACGATCCTGGAGTGAAATGGGAGGAGGCTGAGGGGACTGTTGGCAAGCGGCGCAGAGTAAACCCTGCACAATATTCCTGCTTCATGCTTGAAAATCAATAAGCAGGCCAAGCGCTGCACGCGAGACCCCACACATCGCTTCCCCTGGCTCTCCAGAGACCTTGCGCTGCTCGTAGTGTACTCTGAACTAGCGGGGGAAAATCCGTCCGAGATGAGAAAGAGGATCCTTTTGCATGTGTGTGTTTGTGTGTGTGTAAAGGATTACATTTTCTATGTGTTTGTATCCGGTCACATTTTGGTTTCCTGGTCTGGAGCCAGTCACTGCCCCACCGACCTTGTGTTTAAGTTCTAGGTGTACATATGTGTACGTGTGTGAGAGAGAGTGTGTGTGTGTGTGTGTATACTGACGAGCTCACGATGAGTGTGTTGCAGTAAGGGAAATAGCTGTATAATGACTCATCTTCTCCCTGGCCTTTTCCTCTTGACCATTCGATACAAGCGTACTCTGTTTATCCCTCCACTGCTTGTCTCGTCCTCATTATTCCTAGTCTCTTCTTCTTGCCCATAAACAGAGGTCAGAGGTCGTGTATCCTCAACGGGACCAGATAAACACCTGAGTCAGTCCGCTCACGCATCTCACCACTTGATTTATGCAGATAGTTGTCCTGTGTACATTCATCCTGAGTATCCAAGTACAGAAATGCATGAAGATAAATACAGTATAATGTGGTTTAATTACAGAGAATGCCTTGAAGAAAACTCGGTCCTTCTATTTATTACTAACATTGTGATCAGGGAAAGATAAAGAGCAATAATATCTAACTGAGGCAAGGTTAATTCAACTGGCTTAATTTCATTTTTTCCTCCCAATCCTTAACAAAAGACATCTATTAACCTTTAAACATAGCATATGTTCTCTGCTGGCTGTATTTACAATATAAAAGTCATTAGTGACACAGGCCATGCTTCGTACTCTTAACACATTGCTATAGTCCAATTTCTTTGATATTGTTAGCCTTTGAGAGGTCACCATAGCGGACCAACTGATCTACAAAAAAAAATAACTAAATAAAAAATAAATAGATATATAGTTGCAATGAGCGGGCCCAAGCACCTTGCGCCATCACACACTGGGCATGCATTTAAACGGGACATACTGATACCATTATCACATCATTTTAGAATAAGAGTAATTTGATATCAAGACCTTCATAAAGCCCTATAAACATGATGCCTCAAAATAATGATGGCCCTCAATATGATGTTGCACAGAAAGTTATTAACCATCACATCAGCACTTGACATTCATCGGAATGACGACGATGTAATTGCCATGATGTCATTATGCCGATGTCATAGTGCTTGGACCCTAAAAAAACAGATCAGTTTTGGTAAACAGGCAATATTATGATGCATATAATGTAGAATAAATAATAAAACGGACAACCAATGTAGAATAAAAACAACATCCAAACACTGCATGTGCAATTTATGTACTATATAGTGCTTAGATAGATTTGTTAACATACTGTATGGTGTTCATTTGTTTTGTCTTAGCTGGTCAGCTAATTAGCTGTCTTAGTTAGCTAAGTAGTTTTGTTGATTTATGTTGTTAATTTATGTTTTATGTAGCAACTTGGTCCAGAAGGAACGTTGTTTCGTTTCACTGTGTACTGAACTGTATATGGTTGAAATGACAATAAAAGCCTACTTTCAAATTGAGCTATTTTAAACTGTTCTCTTTGTAGTAAAGTTAGTATTACACACTAGTCTTAACTACCAACCAGCAAAGACATGCTAGCTAGCTAACATTTATCTAGGGCCTTTTCCAATACGACTTTTACACATGAATTTATATGGGGGATGTTCAAGTCAAACTGGGACTTTTGATTGTGCAGAATAACAGAACACATTTATTTATAATAGTATAGCAATAACTCCCAGATGCGTCTCTTCTGCAAGTTGGCAATATTGATTTTGTCTCTGAATGTTCACAAGAACGATTGCAGTGGGCTCCGATCACCTATTCCAAATTAAAGATTGAGTGGCAAAGCAAAAAAAAAAAGGTCTATTATAAAAATAGGTCTGTATTCCCATTTACATTAGCACTGGGCTTGGTTCTCCTAAACTCCACTGGTGCCCCATTACCTCTTCCCATGCTGGCAGCTTATATTTAGTCTGAAAATGAGCACAGAAAAAATTGCCTCCATCTGCCACTTTTTGCCACCCATAATTTCACCCACCTAATGTTTCCACAGCCTGATATTTTCCTTTATTGTATTTCCAAGAAGATTGATGATGGAGGCTGATTTAATGCTTGTATAAATGCATCTCTGCATCCTCATAACTTATCCGGCCTGATGGAGGTTTCAGGACAAATGGGCGATTTTATTAAACTTAATTATTTCCCTGATTAGAGTGCTCTGGCTCCTGAGAAAGAGGCGCAAGTTTGGCGCTCAGCGCATGAATGGAATCAAAACAAACCGAGTCCTAACCATTTAATTGAGTAAATGCAGTCCACCAAATATCACGGGAGCTTTTCTGGATCCTGTTGAGATAATGTCACTCTCCGATGACTCAGCAAACAAAACAACAGTCATGAAACTTGGCCTGGTCCTGGAGCCTGTAACAGGAAAGGTTGGACATGAGGCAGGGTACACCCTAGATGGAGTGTTAACCCATTGCAGGGAACAGACACACACACACGCTCTGCCACTACAGCAATTTGAGACCCGAGTCAACCTGCCGTGCATGTTTTTGAAATGTGGAGAAAACCAGAAGTTTTCCATAAAGCATGGGGAGAACATGCAAACTCACTTGCTAAACCCTTGATGGTGTTTGTGATATAAAAAAAAAAAAAAAAGAACTATCCCAGAATTTATATTCATCTCCCAACCCGCACTCACTAGATTGAAGTATGGGAGTGTTTAGCTTCTGAGAAAATATGTAGGACGGTATGTTTGGTAATCTGTGATACAGGTGGTTCAATCTGATCCAAATGAACTCCATCAGAGCAAGTAAATTAAAGTAACATGGTCAGAATCATAGTTGAACTATTGCCTCAATTTTAATGCCAGAATTGCCTCTAGTCTAAGTCCTGGTCCTAGTTACAGACACTGACATAAATTCTGATTTATATTTATATGTAAATAACAGTGGTTGGACTGAAGTGCTATTTGTGATGTTATAATCCTAAATATATATGTTTGGGTTTAAGACAATTACGTTATTTGTATTTGCATTTGTTTTGTGTTCAAGTGATCCATATCTGTTTTTGGATGGGATTTGGCCTAAACCCCAATGGTAATAAATGGCAGCTTTGACAGTTTCCCAACCTCTGTTACCTCACTCGAGCTCATTTTTAAAAAAGTCAACTGATTGGACTGCATCAAGAAAAGAAAACATTTAAATTGCTGGAATTGGATTAAGAACTGTTCAACACATTATTAAAACTTGGAAGGATAGTTCTGAACTGTGGTCGGAAAAAAATATTAAGGGAGATCGAAGCGTTTCAGATGTGAAATGAGATAAACACTTGATGAAGTTGCATGGTAAAAAAGGCCAGTAGAAATCAGAGCTATGATTAATAGTGAAAATAAGATCATTTCCATACACACACACACACAGACACACACACACACACACACACACACCCACACACACACAATGTGATGAACTGAGCCTACTTCAGAGCGATGGGCGTGTCAGGGTAAGAAGGGAAGCTCATGAAGCGATGCATGCATAGTGTCCACTGTACAAGCCTCTGGAGACAGTGTTATGATCTGGTGTTGCTTCAGTTGCTCAGGTCGAGACTCAGCAACGTTATGTGGCAATAAAATGAAGTCAGCTGACGACCTGCAAGTACTGAATCACCAGGTTATCACATCTATTGAGTTTTTCTTCCCTCATGGCACAGCCATATTCCAGGTCTCGTGTTGTGAAAGAGCAGTTCTGGGAGCATGAGGAATCATTTTCACACATAAACTCAGGACGTCCTAATCAGAGCTTTTAATGGTCCTTAAAACAAAAATTTTAGAGTGTGTAACTTATTTTTGACCTGGTAGTGTATTTACAGTATATTGTTCAAAATACTCAACATAATCTTTTTTTGTCTGTCATGTCAGAGCACATTCCTAAACATAAAAATCATTACACTTGCATTACATTTTCATTGTCTCGCATTACTATGCTCTGGAAACCTTTCTGTTATAAATATTGCTGCTATTCATATCTATATCCATATAGATATCTATACAGCAAATATACTGTATCCTTCTGTTTTGTAATGATAAAAGTCATTTCAAACACAAATTATCATTCACAACATTATATGTTCATGTTTCAAATAAATATCCTAAATTAGTAAAAACCTTCTAAAAATGCAATTATTTCTGCAATAATGGATGAATCCATGTGCCTTCTCATATAAAATATCCTTCTCAAAGAGTCACTTTATTTATCAGTTTCACAGTATAACAGTCCACATTATCTACAGGAAGTTGCATTATCCAAAATTTCCTAATGATCATGTATAAAAAAAATATATATATATATATATATATAAAATTCTTTAATTTAATTCTATTTAATTAAAGATTTTTTAGTTAAAAGGTCAAAGCTGAACATAAGCTTTAATGTAATCAATGATATTATTATTATTAGAACTCTCTGTCTCACATATTAACCTTGTTTACACGAAGTCGTCAGCCAAATACACTACCTGTTTAAAGTAGATTATTCCATCCGGCATATGACTGTTCATAACATCACTTTTACTCGTCATTTTGATTTTAGCACGTAACACTGGGCTCTCAGTTAGGGTAATTTACTCGATATGTTTGGGATATGTTTGCTTCAACAACCCATGTTTTATCCCATAGTGGCGTTCCACATGCCTGCTTGTTATACGCACCACAGTTTTGGAACCGTGAGACAAACTGGTTAAGCTTCCCACAGGGAGAATAAACATACATTGACCTGTCCATACATCTTTAAAGAATCAGTTTTCATAGTGTACTTGCCTTTTTGGAGTAAGCCATGCTGTGTGGTGTGTTTGTTTAAGTTCTATGAGATTTTAGGTTGTATGATTTGCCTTATGATATAATGATGCATATAGCCACACCCACCTCAAGGAGAAAAGCACTATATTTGTGTAAAACTAGCACATCTGGCACATAACTGCTCATATACTTCCCTTCTATTCAACATTTAGATTTCATTTATGCCGCAGATTTAACTTCAGGCAAATACCGAAGAACTGGCAAAGTTTCATTAAATTCTGTCCAGCCAGTTTTGTGTGATGCTGTGACAAAATCAGTCTGGTCAGACATACAGACAGACAGACAGACAGAAATTTTCCTGAGACCGGTTTCGGGTCCTCCAAATATCATTGTGATGGCCATGTATTGGGCCACGGAAAACTTTTACAGACTATTTTGACTATTTTTACTTTTACAGACTATCTTTATTTTTACTGAGTCAGTGCACATAAAGATGGCTAAAACTGAACAAACAGCTTCTGGTTCAAATATAAATTAAAAATAGGATTTAAACAATAAAATGTACCTGCTGTTTTAAGTGTGCTCAAGCCAGACCAGGATTCAAATAGGAAGTTGAATTCTTTTATTAAACTTTTGAAGGAAGTTCATACCAACTATGCAAAATAGGAGGGAACATTGGAAAATGTGATGTCCTGATTCACATTGTGTGATTTTTGTCTAGCACAATGCTATTTACATTTACAGTTATTCATGGCTCTGATTTTCGTTGAATGTGTTATGTTTAATTCCAGGATTTTTTTGCTGAAATGGTGTTGGCCTTCATTTTTCAGTGTACATCTTGGCTAGAGGGCCCTTCTTGTTTTTTTTTTTCTTTGGTGATACTTCTTGTCTTGGTAAAGTGTGTGGTATTTTGTTCTCTGTAAATATAGAACAATGTTACATGATTTCTTCCTACTCCAATTGTGTCCATATGGAGCGGACTGTATTTTGTTAATTATTTTCTTTTTGTTTTTTACATTTTGTCATCCCAGAGGATGTCTGAAGTCACCCTTATCCTTGTGTAAGAAAGTGTCATTAAAGACAAGTTATGATCAATATACAGACAAAACCTCTTTTATTTATATAGATTGCATTGACTGGCAAAGACAGTTCACATCTGCAACCCCTTTACCTAAGACTATAGTCTAAAAGTAAAACGCTAATGATTAGAATGTCCTTAATGTCCCCAAGCCGTTAGCATGACCGATAATTAACCGCATTTCAGGGATCATTTTATTTTTTCTTGCAAAGAAAAACTTTTTCTTTCTTACTAGGTTTCTTGCAAATAAATACATTAACAAACAAACAAATAAATAAGTCAAAGATTGTTTCCAGATGTAAGTTCACAACATGTTTCAAAATCCACGGCTCTAAATAACTTGACAAAATCAAATTATTACAGTAACAAATTTTTTTGGCAAGTGACTACGAGGGCGGTTATTGCAAACCGGGACTTTTGATTGTGCAGAATAACAAAACACAGTCGAGGGTTAAAAACTGCCTTTATTTCTCTATATAATCCCCTGCTACACTTATGCACTTATCCCAGTGTTTCACTAGTGCTTGGACACCATCAAGATGGTCTCAGTATCCCGGAGCCATGATCGGACTTCCTGCTTCAGGTCAGAAACCCTGGCCTTCCAGGAACTCTTTTATTGGCTCTGACATGATGTAACATAAGAAATTGTTGTAGAAACGGTTGGAGCGAGGTCAGGACTTTAAAGGGGTTTCTGGGAGGCCTGTATTTCAGACGTGAAGCAGGCAGTCCGATCATGGCTGTGGTATACTGAGAAAACGTTCTACCTTAACGGACTTGAAGCACTAGTGAAACACTATTGTAGTATTACAGCGTCGCAGTGTTGTGTGAGGGAAATGCAGACAGTTCCTATGAAACCAGAGCTATCAGGTTAACTGGTGAGTCCCAGTGTGGCAATTTGTACATTTCCTCATGTTCAATTTTAGGAAAAATGGACGCATGGCTCACTCTGTCATCTTGCATATAGATCAGTCCTCATTTATTCTCAGTATCTTGGCCTAGAGCTAACAGTGATGATTAAAGACATCAGGGTTACACTAAAAAAGATGATTTTAAATGTAAGCAGGTTATAATCGCTATAATAAATGTCTAGTGTGAGACCAGACGCTCAGTCTGACTGGTTCTGTGATAATAGTCTGACTGCACACATTCCCCCATGACCTGATTAAGCTCTGCTTGGACATTTTTAACTAAGTGCACTTAGTGACCTTTGATTAGCAAGATGTTACACATTCACTGCTTTGGCGAGCAATAATATTAGTCATAATAAAAAAGAAGAAAAATGATAGTTAGATTTTCTCACTCACTCATTGTCTATACCTTATATGAGCAATTACTAATGCAGGAGTTGTGGAGTTAAGGTGGATAGATTAATTAAAAAATAATGTCATAGACTTCTGTTTCATAGCAAATTGGATAACAGGCTGCTAGATTGCATCTAATCATACCTTGATTGTTACCTGGGCTACAAATCTTTTCCATTATTGTAGATAATAATTGAGATAGACTTATTAACTCTTAGTAGTTTTTATTCTGGTGTGTTTTAGATGCCGTGGTTGAGTGCTGGCATGTTGTTAGTGTAATGATATATAATTGATGATATATAGCAATCTTTGTAAGCTAGCTCACGGTTGACAGTTCGATTCCTGCTTTGATTCCTGGGTCTGTGTGTATGGAGTTTGCATGTATTCTGGCCTCCTCCAAAAGCATGCAGATTTGGCTAATTGGTGTTTCCAAAACTGCCTGTAGTGTGCGAATAATATGTCAGCATGTTTGTGTACTCTACCGTCATGGATCGGCACCCCATCCAGGGTGCACTCTTCCTCATGCCCTTAATGTCTTGAGACTTGCCTTGGCAATGTGTCTTTCTCCAGAATCACTAAATATACCCTTAAACCTTTAGGAAGAAAACAGAGATGTCAAAAACTATTTTATTATATAATAAAGCTATGTTACATTATCAGCTTTAAGTGACTCAAATCCTAATTTATCTTTTTTTTTTTTTTTTTACCATAATGTGACAGAGATCTGATTTTTTTTTTAGGACCGTCTGAACAAATCAGATTTTTCAGATCAGCTCTGAGTTACTTTCATGTGTGATCCTAGATCGGTTACATATCTGATATGCGGTCATGTGACTCAAAGGAGAATGGGCAGATTGGAATTCATGCAACTTTTTTTTGTCTCT
>JAOVVA010000037.1:34626408-34641322 GCA_028565275.1 Leiocassis micropogon
TTAAATGCCTACTTTCTGTAAGCTGTTAAGGTCTTAACGACCATTCCACAGGTGCATGTTAATTAATTGATTATGGTACATCCTGGACAGGGTTATATACACAGTATATATATATATATACATATAAAGAGAGAGAGAGATAGAGAGAGAGAGAGAGAGAGAGATGTTTGACCGTAACTCAGCTCCATCATGCTGTTCTTGATTTTTTAAGTGTAACAGCACAAGGTGCTTTATTAATTTCAGTCCTATATAACACAACACAATGTTTTTAGGTAAGTCAGAGCTTAATTCAGGTGTAAAAACATTCCACCAAGATGAGATTCCTACTCCTAAATTACTCAAATGTCATGTGATCTAGGGCAGCCATTTTGGAAATCTTGAAAATGTTAGCAAGGTCTTCTAAAGTGTAAAGTTTAACACTTAATGCCTCTAACAAGCTAAAGATTCTTGAGCACGAGGCTGGATTTCCCGGATGTGACTTGACCCGGGTGGCATCGCGAAAGCCGTCGTGCGTGCGCTCCGTCAGCCGACTTCAGCAAACCATCTGAGTTTAACCGCAGGTTGGCAGCGGCGAGGGCTGCGCAAACAAGCTGCGGCCTTGCCGAAATACACCAGTAAGCCCTGTGTTCGTCTCTGCTTCGATGTTTTAAATGCCGCGGAATTTTGTGGAGGGATCAGGAGGCCTGATTCGGTGGAGGTTTGTTTTGGCCCGGCTCTTTCCATTTGACTATGGGCTGCAGCTGTTCACGGTCTGTGCGTGTCTCCCAATTAAAGCATTAATCCAAATCAGTTAAAATGATGGCACGCGGAGGAAGGACGCCCACGAAGTGTGCTCTGTCTTTCTCTGTTTCTTTCCCTCTGGTAATTGCTCACCAAGCATTCCTTAAAATGAGCATCAAAGCCGGGGGTCTGGTAAATGTGGAAAATCTGAACGTGAAGAGCAAAAAAAAAAAAAAAAGGAAAAGAAAAGTGGGGAAATTAAGTCTGGGCTTCGGCTTTCTCCTCCAGTGTACATTTTCCCCCCGCAGCTTACTATCTAGCAAATGAGCTTGGATATGTTTTCTCATTTGTCCTGGCCACTTCTGGGAATGTTTCTACGAAACGGATCAAAATCGATATTTACAACATTTCAAAGCCTTTGTATCTGGCAATTCCCTGTGCGCCAGGGTTCCCGAGCTGTGGTCTACCTCAGCTATTCGACTCCTCGACTCTCCGGGATGTACAGATCAACATGCGAAAAAAGGTCATGATGTAAATGTACATAGTCAACGAGAGGAAAGGGCAAGAGCTCAGCGACGGCATGAAGTTATTTCTGTTTACGCCTGCGCCTCTTGCGGACTGCACACGTCGCCGAGGACGAGAGCGAAAGAGGTAGACGGAGGCCATCCTTTCACCCTCATTACTCTAGGTTGATATAAACACCTAGGCAGCAAATCTGGCAAGTCACGTCAGCGCTAAACATCTTCAACTCCTCGTGCATACAAACACAAGGATTGGAGCTCTGCACACCCACACCAGTCGCTCAGGGGACACCTGCGTACTCCTGCGGAGACTATCTGTCCTGTGACCCGACTGTCAAGCCACGCTTAGGCTCATAACCTCCTATTTATAGACAAAAACTTCAACCACAAAGTGGCTGAATTAAAATCAGGGATAAAGTCCATATGTGCTGTGTCAGACCACAGATGGGACGATGTTGGACATTCTCCATGCAGACAACCGTAATCCTCCTTCATAACACAGGACTGTGGAATTCAAAATTCATATCTCGGGACTCGATATCTGTCGCTTTGTGTACCCTCAAGTATGCACAAGTGTACAAGGTAGATATGTCGAGTGAAATGTCTGTTCTGTGGAACAACGCAGTATATCTTAGAATATCTTAGCAACTCTCTCTCTCTTTTTTTCTTTCTTCCCCCAGCATGTTGAGTTTCTGGGAGGTTGGATTCGGTTAAGCCTCCGTGGCCCGTGTTATGCGTGGGAGGAAAGTGATAGACAAAGCTTGGTTATTCCGTCGTCCCCCGACTCTCCACCCCACCTCCCTGCTCTCTTTCGTCAGACGATAACAGTGCAGATTGGAGAGAGGATGAGGGGGTGTTCGCTCGTGCAATGTGAAGCGGCGATAAGGAGGAATTGGAAACGCTGCAGACTGTAGAAAGAGTCCAACTTCTATTGTAGAAGAAAGGCGAGTTCCTGAGGCAGGAGGGCAGGAAGGGCAGGGAAAGGTGAAGGCCGAAAGCAACATTAATTACCCTGCTGGGGTCATAAAGCACCTGTCTGAGGTTGACACTAGAATCTTGTTCCTATCGTGCCTTTTAACAATGCTTCTCCATTCCTTGTCATGTAATAAACGCATTATCAGACATAACCTTTAGAGGAGCATGACAGTTTTAAAGGTGTAAATGTTTAATCTGATGCTTTTTTGAGCACAGATAGCTCCGTGGTTTCAAGCGTCGTGTCAGGTGGAGAAAACCATAAAAGGATTTTAAAATAAAAATATTTGGATTTTGCATTAGTCATTTTGAAATGGAAATGTGACTCCTCCATATTGCTCATGACTCTTGACCAGGTTTCTAATTTGCGTACAAGCCGATTAACAAATATATTGTTTGTTTGCAAGCTATGGGCCTACTGTTTATAACACATCTCATTTTTATCTTTAAAAATCTTTAAAAATTATCAATCAGTAAATAAATAAAAATACAAAATCTCCATTTAAATCTTGCATATAAAAGAATATACAAAATTAAAACACTAAACTGTTTTTTTCTTATTTTCTCCTCTAGAAATGTAAAAATGTCTCTAAATGAAATAGTTTCAAAATTACACAATATGTGAGACCTCAGTGGGGTTTTCAATCAATCAATCAATCAATCAATCAATCAATCAATCAATCAATCAATCAATCAATTAAAGAATGACCAACATTCTTTACTCATGTAAAAGTCCTCATCTGGATCAATTTTCTGGTTCTTCACTCAATATAAACAAAAAAAACTGTTTTACTTTTATCACAAAAATTATGTATAATCACTTTAATGACTAATGTTTAAACAACAATCAAACTATTTATTTAATTTAAACAATTATTATAATATAAAAAATATCCACTAAATAAATGTGTTAAAATAAAAACAAGTTGAAGGTTTTAATAATTTTTTAACAAGCAATGTTGTTCTCAACATTTCCGAAAAGTGTACTTAGTCATGTGACTAGGGAATATTATAATATTTAAATCTGAAACACAACTGACAAGGAAGAGATGCAGGCAAACCTGTGAAAGAGTCTGCAAATAAAGTAACCGTTAAGTAAAAAATAACCGTTATATGCATTTATTTTGTTTCTTTACAGTCCCAAAAAGAGCATTTTTTCCTGTCTTATTTTATGTATACATGCATATTATAAAAGGTCAAAAACAATTTTAAAATATGAACGTAAATAAGTGTACACAAGAAAAACACGTCAGTGTTGATTTTTGATCCTGATAGTTTATTTAAGCCTGTTTCACCAAGGAATATGGAAACGCATAAGCTAGGGCCAACTAACAATTGGGGGGAAAAAACTCTGACCTTCATAGACTAGCTGTACTGCTAATAGTTAGCTTGATGAGGGCAAACTACAGCATGTGCAGCAGCAGATAGATTACACACTGATGGGTTTTAGGTCTGACTCACAGCTCCTTCTGATGCTAAGAAAAGAAACTTACAAATATATGATTAAATATAAATGTGTATATATATATAAATGTAGTGATAAAATATAAGGAATGAAAGTGAAAAGTATTGGCTACAGACCTAAGCACAGTAATGCATAAGTCAATACATATTTTTAAATTATTTACTTTAATGCATGGATTGTTCATTTACATACTTTCAAGAATACTTTTAAAGGAGCTATATTAATGTTAAAAACATATTTTAACATGCCACCTAATATCTTTGTAAAAAATGAGTTAGAGATATAAATTCATGCTTTAATTATTATTTTTAATAAATGTTAGTATTATAATGTTCTATCAGCTAGCCAAGTCTCCACTATGAAAACATAACACAAGCATCTGTGGCTAATCAGTATCTGTCCACGAGCTAACTGAGATGACTCAAAGCCTCGGTTTAGCAAGCTCGAGCAGAGCGATAACTGGAGCTACAGATAAACGTTTACTCGAATAGTTTAACAAACGCGGTGTGTACAGAACAGGAGGATGGTCGTACTTTGATCCGGCACTTTATAACGATCAGGTAATTTATAAAGTCACTTTTAGCACAGCATTTGACCTTTTAGCCTGCATTTGTAGCTGAGGTTAGATAAGATTAGCATTAGCTATGACAGACATTAGCTGTCAATGAGGAATACGTTTCATTATAAAATGTATCTTTTCTTTAAAAGATGTGATGTGATGTGATGTGTGTGTGTGTGTGTGTGTGTGTGTGTGTATGTTTGTGTGTGTGTGTGTGGGAGGGGGATTCATATTTTTAAAAGGCTAAAACACTTAGCAATTTATATATAGAAAAAAAAACATTCAGGGAATAATAGTGAAGTCATTTCATTGCTATACTGCTTTATACAATTTAATATTTATTTACTGAGATTGATGAAGTGTTTAATGGGAATTATGTAATAATGCATAAGCATTATTCATATTGTATTTCATATTTAATTTATAAATATTTTATATCTAATATCTTTTTTTTTTAATAAACAGTTGTGAACAAAAATAACATGAAGGCACAATTTTTTAAGCTGCATTATTTATTTATTTATATACTTATTTATAATAAAATATAATATATATTTTATTCACCAAAAACATGTGAGAGAAGGACAATTAACTGTGTTTTCATCATAATATTGCTATTATCATCTTTCTGGACAAATATTTAGTGGTCATGCGTGATATTTATTATTATTGTTCATTTATTTTTATTTCTTGTAAATGCTCTCTTATTCTCTTATATTTTTATTCTTTAACAAATGGCAGTTTGTTTTTTGCTATTTTATTAAAGGTTGTCAGGATTTAAATTTAAATGTTCAAATTTAGATTTAAAGGGACAAATATTTATGTGATATAAATAAATAAATAAATAAATAATAAAAAAAATAAAAATAAATAAACAAAAAAACAAAAATAACTGGTAATTTTTTTCGTTGTTGCTTTGTTTGCTAAAAATTTTCTTTCTCTGTGTGTTACAGCTCGAGCAGTTTTGCTTCTTATAAATGTATTTGTTTTATACCTTAACACAAATGATATTGTTTGCTTCTTATGTATGTGCAAACTCTACCAGTGTGCATTTATTCCAACATGCTGCAAATGTTTTTTTTTTCTTTTTTTTTTTATGTAAGTTTTTAAATTTGCAAAGCACAATGGATAAAAAATAAAGTTGCTCTGAAAGGTTTGCTTGACATTATAGGACAAAACTTTTGCATTATATCTTCAAACACAGTCCTTGAATTAAAATCAGTGATTAAAGAGGCCACGAGATCTCGTTTTTCCGCCGTGTCTGGGTATGCACGCGGACTCCGTATGCAGGCCTCTTAAATGAAGTGCGTGGAGAACACAAATATTTATATGAGCGTGCAGGTTAAACTTCTCCGTTTTTCAACTTCAGCCCGGTTCGTGTGTTCAAGTAGGAGGAATCTCAAAAACTCATCCTGACCTGGAATTTGTTTGGCCTGCAAGGTAGCTGAAGCTGAAAAGCTAAATAACACCATAAAACATTTTAAAGCTGCTCAGTGACACCACTATAAATTTCAATACATTGCAATGGTGATTTGTATATTTTTTGGAAGAACATTATGGAATTACGAAACATAGTTGGATTCAATATTCTGTCTCTGATCTCTTATACATTCCTAGATTTATTTATCAACTGAATATTACTTCAAGAAAATGTTCTCTGGAACAGTTTTCACATTACATGAATGCTGAATTGATTCTGTAATATATAAGAAGTGTTTTGAATGAATTCACCAAATTATGTCAAAATATATTTCATCATCATTTGATCATCACTGTTTCCACAGCTACTGCTGCTCCTCATTTCGAACACTGGATTCTAGGAATAATTATATAAAATGGAGTACCAGAAGGATACAAAGAATGCAATGGAAAAGAGATTTCTTTGAGCGTTGTGTTGTTTTCCCTGTTCAGGCACGACGATGCCGGAGTTTGGCTCACTGGTGGGCCGCTTTTCTGCGTGAGAAACTCTCTGCTCGTCTGTTCTGGGAAAGTAACGCTTCGCCCTCAAATTCCCTGTCATTACTCTGTACGCTTTCAATTCTCCTCTATCTTTACTCTGGAGCACTCCACTGCAGATCCACCTAACGTCGTGTTTATACGTCGGGGGAAATAATAAAACACGTGTGTTACTGTAGGAAACACCTGCTGATGGTTCGCTGATCTGATTGTCCCGCAGCGTCCGAGCTGTACTTGTGCACAGCTGGGAGTTAATCACACCTCGGCTAATGAGTCCCGCTCCGGAGCAGTCGGATGAAAGAAAACAAACAAAACATATTTGTTAGAGTTTTGACCGAGCGAGATTTAAAATGATGCTGTAAAACAAGGAGAGGGAAAGTCCGAGGAATTCGGAGAGTACCATAGGTCGTTTGGGTGCGGGTCAGGAGGCGAGCTTGGCAGTGGTGGCGGCGGACATTTTTCTCTGTCAGAGCTCACAGGAGTCGCTACAAAGGAGCCAGCTGTCAGGCCTCATGGAACCTGGCCTCTAATTAAAACAGTGGAAAATTAGATAACTCCGCAAATTCATCACGGGCGCCCCGAGCCGTCAGGGCTCGGCTGCTCTGGGGGGCTGCCACCCATCTTTTGTTTACACTATCGAGACTTGGCCCCTCTCCGCTTGTGTGTTTTTTAGAGCTGATTTTTTTTTCCCTAATGGGCCACAAGGGCTTGTCCTGGATGTCCCGTCCTCTCAAATCCCCCCCCCTGCAAGAAGATGATGGAGACCCTCATTCCACCCTTCCATCCGGGAGTGATGAATTCGCCCACGCCTTCCTCGTTAGCCCCTCATTTATTAGCTGCTAATGGAAGTTCTGAGCGCTCTGATCTGAAGTCATGTCCTGGAATACAAACGTCTTCGACATTCCTTTAGCCGGTCTCATCCGGTCCAAACCTACTTGCCGTTTCAGTTCAAGTCTCACATCACGTTTGAGCTCAACATGCCATTCGTTGCTGTCTAACAAGGTCAGGTGTGATGAAGAATGATATCCGAGCATGCTGTGGTCAACCTCACGTCAACCCAATCCTGACAGTTTACTCCGACCAGAACCGCCGGGCCTGTTTTAACAGCTGACGTTTACAGTACAGGCTGCGTGAAAACCAAGGTGCACTTAAAAAAAAAAAAAAAAAACAGGTCCTGGAACGATAATTGTTTTAATGGGGTTACACCTAATCTGTCATGCTATAAAACACAAATAAATGGTGCACCGGAGAAATGTGAGAGGCCCGGCCAGAAACACTAGAACGTGAAACCAGAAGACAGAATTTCAGGCTCACCATTTGAACACACAAATCATGTGCGAAATATTTAACAAGTCCGGAATGAAACACTTCGCAGTGCGCTGTTACAGGAAAATAATCAACAGTGCGGTGCGGTGGTGTAATGTGGGCCGATGTTGAAGTTACTGTCAACACCACGAAGTTTATTATTTTCTCATAAAACACATTCCCAGAACTGTGTTGTTTCTTTTATTTATTAACGAACAATGCCACACCAAGTTAAATACAACTTTAAAGTTGTATTTCATGCCTAACACTCATAATCATAATGTGCTATGAAGTATAAAACCAGATCCAGAAAAATGAGGGGTTTAGTAGTCGATCTGCTCCAGTCCAACTTTCTGAAGTTCTGGATTCTGATTGGTTAAATGATGTTGATTCATTTTCTGAAACAGCAGCTATGGTAGTAATTCCGGCCATGAAGGAGATCACAGGTTTATTTTATCTAAGATGTTTTTATTCCCATAGCAACAATCCATGTTAATGAGATTGGAACTCTCCATTCCATTTATGGAGTTTATTTATAGTACTAAACCGACAACAAAAAAAGCATATTATTAATGATTTGTATTGGTAATATGTTCTGTTTGAGAGAATTTAGCAATTTATTTATTTTATTTAAAAATTTATTTAGCATTTTAAAGGAAGGAGTCTCCAGTGTCAGCTATTTTTACATCAGATAAAAGACTTAAGGAAATATGTTTTTTCTCTAAGTATAATACCTTTTATTCTCTAAGTAATTCATTAAGTGACGGTAAGATTGTTTAAACTGTAGCTGCTATAACATCAGGATCATTCCACAACATTAACCATAAATATGAATAGACAAAAACCCTAATGTTACATTTGCTATAAATGTAACCAATTAATACATTTATGAATGAATAAAAAATTTGCTGCGTTAGAAAAGAAATAAAACATTACATCATGTGTAGTGATTTAAATATTCAACTGCAACAACTTTTGCAACTGTTATTTGAGTTATCCCAGACTCTTGTTATAAAAAAAACACTTATTTTAAGACATTATCCCTCGAAACGTAACGATTAAATATCAGATAGAATGCATGCAGAATAATATCTGGGAACACAGAGTATGATGCATGATGACGCGCTGTACACCCACACTCGATGGGATTTGATAAACATGTAGTAAGAATCTTCAGTTGATATATGAAAGCATCATGTATATCTTTGGGCCTTGAGGAGCTGCTGTCCCTCTCCGTCCCCTCCATGGGGGGTCTGACCCGGTGGTCTGCTTCCCTTCCACAGAGAGGCAGCTCCATGTAAACACAGCCCCGAGCGCCACTCTTCATCCACCTCCCTTCCTCCATCCATCCCCTCTCACACGCCCACACACACTCACTCACTCATGCACAAACACACACACACACACCCTTCAGCTTGAGTTCAGTGACCTGGCTGGATTAAGACCTGAGTGAACAGCTCCTCCTCACCACAGACATGTCCAACGTCCTTCATGTCTGTACGCGTCTCCAGCCGCTTGTCACAGCGGCGTGGTTTACCGCAGCGTTCATGTTTCTGCCAACTCTTTTGACATTTCAGCATTTTTTTTCCCCCTCGTTTGTCTCTGGATCATTTTCGTATTCCAAATTCATCCAGTCAGCTGCAGAACTATTGGCACCTTTCAGTAGAATGGGCACCATGACACACAGTGATTCACATTTTCCATTCACAGAGTTCGAGGACCAAGTTTGCTTTCCACCAACAAAAAGTTTACTTCGTGTTTTCTGTTAAAAAACAACAACAACAACAACAACAAAATCTGCTTCGGAAAATAAGTTTACTATGCTTCATAAGTTTACTAAAGAGTTTACTATGTTTCATAGCTATCTATATTATTTGATGCATTAGTAGAATTATCTGTCCTACACATTATTACAAAACTTCACACCTTCTAAAAGAACATTCATATCCTCTTATAAAGCATGCACACTTCATAAGACCTTTTACACAGTGAAGAGATACACATTGTTATACATTGCTATTAGCTTAATATGTCACATGTACAGTATAATGACCATAAAGACTTGTACGTAATTTATAGCAAGTTATAAAAAGCATTATTGTTTATCATAATGTTTATTGACACAATAGAAACAAAAGATATTATAAGCACCACTGCATGAACTAAATATTGCATAAAAATTGAAGACATTTTTCATTTCTGTTCTACCTCAAAAATTGCAATAAAAGTTTAATATCGTTAATGGCTGAATAAGTAAGCGATAAATAAAATATGTATTTAGTTAAAGCAATATGATATGACAAATCTCCTTAAAATGAATGTATTAAAAATAAGAATAAAAAGACAGAAAAATCTATATTGTTAGTCATGTGACTAGGGCTCATTATGATATTTGAGTTAGAAATATGGCTGAGACAAAGCTGAAAAGAAAGAGACGTAAGTGAGTAAAGCAGCACAGAATGCTTTTTAATCAAAGCAGAGTTCTCACAGAATAGCAGTCTAAATAATGGAGATGATCATGTGTTATTTATGCACTTCACATAAACTTGCATAACTTTAGCTTTTCCAATGCATCTGGTTTCATGCATTCTGGAGTGTTCAAATCAAACCGGGACTTGTGATGAAATTTCTGCTGAATGCACTGATAAGATCTGATTGACATTTCCAGATGACGTCAAGCACAGTACGGTGATGAGACTCTTAAAAACATTAGAATGTTACAAACAGATTCAAAAAGCCTGTGAATGACGATCCCATTCGGATCCCACTGCAATCGTTCCCGTGAACAGCGAGCGTGAAGCGCCTGATCCCTAAAAATTGACAGATAATTTGGTCGCCAACTCGCGGAAGAGATGCATATGTCTGTGTGAACTGTGCACACAATCATTACCAACACCACTTGCACTTTACAAGAACTTGGCTGGGGGGTAATTGCCATATACCCCCGTACAGTCCTGACCTGCCTCCAAGCCATTTCCACATGTTTGATAAAGGAGTTCCTGGGAGGCCAGCGTTTCAGACGTGAATCAGATCATGGCTCTGTCCTACTGAGAAAACTTTCTACCTTGATGGTGTCCAAGCACTAGTGAAACAGTGGGACAAGTGCATTAGTGTAGCAGGAGATTATATAGAGAAATAAAGGAAGTTTTTACTATAACTTTACCACATATAACCATGCATATATTACTGAGTATAAAACTTTGAGAATGCATTATTACAGTATGTTCATGGTGCATTTTCACTATGAGTGTAAAAGTTGTTACTTTTTTATTCTAAATGAAAAATATTATGAGGAAAGCATGCTCTAAAAACTTTTTTTTTTTCAATAATATTTTAAAGCATATCCACATTTTGTTTTTCCAATCTCAGTATTAGTATATGACACCCCAACTAAGGATAAAATCAATCAATTATACCTTCTTCAATACAAAGCTATTGATTATTGAGTTACAGCTTTCGATATGCTGTTACACCGATCATGAGTATGATTAAGGAGCAACAGATTTTAAAATAATTTAAAACATCATGTATCTGGTGCTGCGTCATCACATATAAGTGTCATGGAGTAACAAAAACTGTAACTCAGTAATCAATAGCTTTTTATCAAAGCCACAAGAAGACATAATTACAGTGATTTTATCACTAGTAGAGGCTTTCTTAAACCTGACATAAAAGCAGAATTCTGAACTATATGATAAAATCTATTAATTAAATAAAATAATATTGATTATATACAATAATATAATATACAATAAACATTATTTCACCATGCACTGTTATGTGTTAATAGTAAGCATTGGTTGCTAAGCAACAGGATGGATTAGAGATTCTATAGACAGAACACAGGTTGCAGAATAGAGCGATTAATCACATAGAAATCGAAATCACAACATAACCATTTAGTTATCTTGTCGCAAAACGAAGCAGTTTATTACAAGTAATGTAAGCATAGTTAGTAATTTATGTGAAGTTTGGCTAAAGTTTATTGAACATGACCTATGGGGAAAAAAGCCTCATTCATCAGCACATTGGTTGCTTTAAACTTAGTGGCCTGTATCTGTTTATCGCTAATTTGCTGCTATTTAAATATTAATATTAATAATTAATATAGATGCATCATGCCAAAAAAAAAAAAAAAAAACAGTGGAGAGACAAGAAAATCCTGTCACATATGACTTAGTGAAGGTCATGGTGACCGTGTTGTTAAAGAGGGATTTCAGAAAATAATAAACACATGAGACCGGAAATTTATGTTGCCTTCATGCAACCTTTTCTAGTGCTATCATTTGCTTTTAGTCACGTTTAGCACATGATAATAATCACAATGTGGATTTTTAAATCAAATCATGCAGCTCTGATTGGTGCATTAAAACAGGATTTAGTTACTGTGAAGCACTCAGAGGTGTGTGAACTGTATATCGAGGATTTTAATGACAGCTTCAAACATGACTCTGTCAATCAGATTTGTTTTATCTCTTCTCTAATAAATTTTATTTATTTATTTATTTTGGAAAATGCATGAAAAAAAAAGGTTTTTGGTTTAAAACCTGAGCAAATTTGTAATTAATTAGCAACATTTTTTGCAATCATATTTTTGTTCCCATTATATCTTAAGATCAAAGAAATTATTGAAAACCAAAGAAATACTCAATTATTTTGAGAAAAATTATTCATCATTAAGTAAACGTTATTTCATGATGCAGGTAATGATACTGACGGCCAAAACACAGTATGGATGCTGATTTTAATTAGTCATTCATAAATAAATTATTCATAACATATTTAAGGCCATACATATAATACAGAAAATGCGTTTGCCTGAAGAAGCTACTTCTGAAGTTTATGCACAATGGAAGTCAACAATCTTGCGTTCCTAACAATGTCTTAAAAGTTGCTAACTTCAGCCGTTTTGGAGAGATGATTTTATATGTGCCTATTTATGCTGCCAGCGTTATGCTGTCTTGCTTTAAACAACAATAATACATTTTAGTACTAATTTAAATAGCTAATTATTCATATTTATTTTTAAGCATTGATACCAAAATTGGTGTAAGCATATTCTAGAAGCACATGACCTGTAAAAATTGTTGCTTACATTGTTTTTTGGTAAAAGCCTAAAAAAAAATAAAACAAAAATCTGTAGTGTCCGTAACCCGGTCAAATTCATGTTGCAATTTGTTAACTATTTTGCATTTTAGAATAATACACTTTTTTAGGTTTATGTCTTTTCATGTGAAAGCTAAATTGGCCAAGTTTCATCTGAATGACAGTTAAGATTATTGGAAGATTTGAATTAAAAGTTACGGACGCTACGCAAAAAGGCAAAAAAATGTTATTTAGCAAATGTGTTTCTTTTTACCTGCTATATCTCATATGTCTTATATTTTGTAAACTTTTCAGGCTTCAGGCTCAATTATCTTTATATTCATATTAAATTTTGCTGTGAGAACACTTGAAACATGGTGCGTAAACACAACATATTGCAAAAAATAATTAAATATTAGAAATCCTCATATTCGCATGCGACTCGGTTGCTTCTCTTGATCCTAATGAACCTGATGTGTGCTACAGGTGCTAAGAATAGCACTCAGAGAAGCACATCTGTCTTCGACTACAAAGACTACACGAGGGTCCTCTTCACCCTCCCTTCACCCTTCCTCGTCTTGCTTTCTTTCTCATGCTCTCCCTCTCGCTCTCTTTCCTCCTCTCAGGCTCCGCCCTTGAAATCGAGTCGCTCTTTCTGTTCTGTCAGCTCTGATCAGAGCCAGTGGACGTCAGCGAGGCTCTCTGCAGCTCACACAAAACAGCTCTTTGGAAAGAAAAAAAAAACGGAGAAAAAGAAGAAGTGGTGGGAAATAAACAATATGGCGAGATCAAGAGGGTTTCACACTAGGGATAAATATTAGTAAGAATGTGGCTGTAACACGTGGAACACATATGGGGAGGAGAGGGTCGCTCAGCCACTACAATCAGCGCGCGCTGTGATTGCTCTCTCTCTCTCTCTCTCTCTCACACACACACACACACACACACACACACAGTGTGTACATATAAATTTGAAGAAGACCAGAGAAATCTAGGTTGCCATGAGAGCTTTCATTTCCTGCAGAGTTTTATTCCACCATCGTGTCTCTCTCTTGGAGATAAAATTCAACAAATTGATGCCATAAATTGCATTTTATCTTTAAACCAAACCTCAAACTTTCACAGTTAAAGATGAAAAATTTGAACATTTGAGTCTGAGCTTCTTTCTTATACACTCTGAAAGAGGTTAAATATTATTTAAGATTTAAATAATATCTGTCTCTTCAATATAAAAATCAAATGTGAAATATATCAGCCTCAAAAATGCCATCTGCGGCACGGTGGCGTAGTGGTTAGCATTGTGGCCTTGCACCTCCCGGGCCGAGGATTCGATTTCTGTCTGTGTGTCTGTGTCTGTCTGTGTGTGTGTGGACGTTGTATGTTCCCCCCGTGCGCTTTCCTTCTACAGTCCAAAGTCATGCAGATTGCCGTTCCCAAATTGTCCGTAGTGTGTCAATGAATGCGTGTGTGTGTGTGTGTGCCCGTGTGTGCCCTGTGATAGACTGGCACTCTGTCTAGGGAGTACCCCTAGTACTCCAAGGATAGGCTCCAGGCCTCTTGTGACCCTGTACAGGAAGTATAGAAAAGAAAATACACACACACACACTCACACACCACCACCACACACACACACACACACACACACACACACACTGCAATATAGGGTACAACACGCAGTGAAATGTTTTATCTCACTGTCTTGGCCCCTCCCCAAAAATACAAAAACAAATACAAATATAGTTACAAGCAATGAGCGAGCCCAAGCACCTGTGTCATCGCCACCCGGGTGCACCGCACAACCTGTGTGCCTTTTGAGCACCTCTAAAAAGCCCCAGGACACTGATGTCACTGAATAGGGCATAAATGTAAAACTTTGTCACGATTGGACATGTCTGTCTGGTGTGCGCGGGCGGCGATGGCGCGGATGCTTTGGCCGATCATCATTGCTTGCAAGGGCTGAGGAGGGCCTGGATCCTATTCCAGGAGACTTAGGGCACGTGGCGGGGTACACCCTGGATGGGGTGCCACACTATCACATACTACTGGTATACTGGTTAGAAATACCAGTTAGCTTTCTCTGCATGTCTTTGACCTGTGGGAGGAAACTGGAGTACCCGGAGGAAACCTACCAAGAACATGCGCTGAGACCCAAGGCAGGAATTGAACCCGGACCCTGCAGGTGCGAGGCCACAGTGCTAACCACTAAGCCACCGTGCTGCCCTTCAGGACATACTGTTTAAACAAAATAATGAACTTCAGGGTGGGGGTAGTAACTCTGCTTCATCATGCATGTCTAATGCAAAGAGAGAGAGAGAGAGAGAGAGAGAGAGA
>JAOVVA010000037.1:34645855-34661051 GCA_028565275.1 Leiocassis micropogon
AGACCCAGCCACGTTTCATCTTCAATGCCCTTGCTGATGGAAGGAGGTTTTCACTCAAACTCTCACGATACATGGCCCCATTCATTCTTTCCTTTACACGGGTCAGTCGTCCTGGTCCCGTTGCAGAAAAACAGCCCCAAAGCATGATGTTTCCACCCCCATGCTTCACAGTAGGTACAGTATGGTGTTCTTTAGATGCTACTCAGCCTTTGTTACTTTGGTCCCAGCTCTCTGCAAGTCATTCACTAGGTCCCCTCGTGTGGTTCTGGGATTTTTGCTCACAGTTCTTGTGATCATTTTGGAGATTATCAGTGGTCTTGTATGTCTTCCATTTTCTAATAATAATTGTCTCTCATAGTTGAGGTATACCTATGATGAAAATTACAGGCCTCTCTTTTTAAGTTGGAGAACTTGCACAATTGGTGGCTGACTAAATACTTTTTTTGCCCCACTGTTTGTTATCTCGACAATTTGGTATTTAGGGTCTTTTGTAATTTTATAATACAATTGATTTAAAATTGGAAATGTGGACTACATGCCTATTAACTGTACAATACATTTCTTAAATAAATTAATCATCAAGGGTTCTCTGGATGCTCACATTTTCTGAAAAGCTTATTCTTGGAACTTTTTGTAAAATTCTACATAAACTATAAATTTAAGGATTTTCCAACAGGATGAACATAAGAATCCTGTATCTCTGTGATCTTAATGATTTTTTTCATGTAATCCAAACATTGATTCTGATTTTTACAAATCTGATCTGAACCACGTCCAGAGGTGGTTTGAAATCAGATTCAAATAGAATTCCTAAAGATTGCATTCAGTTTGGATGCTCTACCTCCTCAAATCGGTTTTCAAACGTCCATTTTCAAATATCCATTACATCACTCACAACCTGATGCGGAAATTCAAGTCCACACGATCACATTGTATGTTACATGGACCCATGGTTGAAAAATAAGTGGGTGGACAATAGAAGAAATGGAGATAAAAATCATTTTAATACTGTACAAAAGTTAAGTTGATATACTTTAGACTTTTTTCAACTTATGGTTCTGTTACAGTACCACTTCACTTGAGTCTAAGCCCTCAAACTTGTTTCAAATAATTAAATAAGATAAGAAAAAACAACTATACATTTCCAAAAGAATCTTAGAACTGGCATTTATAGCTGATTAGCCTTCACTGCCTTATAATGTCTTGTCCAATTTAACATAATCAGATCAGATCAGATCACTTTTGGCGCTATTACTGCTAAGCATGTTAAAGCCACACCCTTGAATTTTCCGTGGCTAGATTAAACGTGTTTTCAGAAAGAGCAACTGGCTTAACCTTGGTATGGAAATGGAGAACAATACTCCCTGGACAGAGTATGAAGTGTCTTGGGTGGGGAGAGGGGGGAGGGGGCATGAGTACAGGGAAAGCTAGAAGGAACTTACAGAAACAGGGTGGTGTATAAGAAAATTTCATGCTGCGTTCGAGACAGCAACCAATGCAGATAGGTCATCAATGTATCAGATATGGGTTTCCAATCCAATTTGATTTCAAATAACAGTGTGGACAGTAGGAACAACAGTAAATCGGTGGCGCTATCGGTGCCACTTTATAATCACCAGCTTTTCCATTCTTAAATATAAAGTTGGTGCAAAGTGAAAGTAAGCAGTGCCAGAAGAACTGTCACATCCCATGTCCTCTCTCCTTCAGTGAATTATCCTTTCTGCTGAGTAAATATTACACATATTTCTTCTGACCGCTGTTATATCTGTAGTGCTCATAAACTATAAATGCTTCAGCTAAACCACATCTGGTGTATGATGAAAAGAACTAAGAGACTCATTTAAGCAGTGTTCGTGTTCATCTGCTCCTAAATCTCACAGCCTCCGGGGGGACGGAGGCTCGTCTAAGTGCAGAGCAAAGACAAGGCGTCAGAGCATTATGTTATTTTTAGGCCAGACATATCTATCTAAATGATCTCTCTCTTACCCTTATTTGCTGCCTCGATCTTCTCCTCTTTCTCAATCCCCCACATATCTGCTCTCATGCCAGTACTGGATCTGGAACATGCTGGCATTCTGTTGGGTTTTATGCTTATGTTTTCAATAATCATGTTCCCTTTATACTGTAAAAGCTTTCAGGCCCTCAGGAAATTTCTTCATAAAGCTTATTTTACATGAGAATGTTGGCGAACAAAACAACAACTCCAAAAAAAAAAAAATCCCCCTAAGATGATTAAGACTGAAAGGTATTCTCTTTAGCCACCAATTCCCAATTGTATGTCTCCCATGGAAAATTCCTACACTGTATTTCAGCACTCTGAAAGGAAATGCATTGGTAATAGTGCTGCATTTTTTTTTTTTTTTTAAGAAAAAAAGATTCAGTGGTGCCCCTCTCATTCTCTATGCTAGGCGAGGCACAGTTCGAGATGGCCAGTGCCCTGATATGTGAGATTAAGGGAGTTTAATGAACCCATGGGGCCTGTGTAGGCCTTCTAATAGCCCATTTTTATCATCCTACGACTTCCTCCAGCTCTCCCTGTGGGGAGGAGGAGGAGGGACTCCGTGGTCTTGTTGGAGCCCAGTGATAAAAACCTTGGCCTGGGTTCATAGGCTGCTGGGAATAGCTTGAGCCTCAAAGTTTTTCTAGTGTAAAAACCAAATGTCAGCATGCTCATACTTGGGAGACTCTGACAGCTTTAGGGGTACACCAGGGAACACAGTAGGAGATGAGCGGAACCTTTGGTTAAGAATCCTAGACAAATTGTGGTGGTTTGTTCTTGACAATGTCAGTAACACACATCTTCATTAACACTCCCAGCTGTGTCCTCTTGGGAAGGTGGGTGTACCCACAACTCCATCTTTCCGACCCCCTGAGTTGAGCAGATTACCATGACCAAATTTGGCTTGGATTTCACCATATAATCATTGGACTTGACTGCAATGCCACATTGCCGTCCCAGAAGTTTCTGTGTCTGTGCTGTTTCACTTTAGCAATGTAGCAAAAATATGACCTCCAAGGAACTCCAAGGAGTGGGTGTGTGGTGCTTGTCCTCAGTTGAAGCATCTCCAGAGAATACTTCAGTCAGAGGCTTTCAGGGAAATGTGTTGCTAAGAGGCTGCTGTGAGAAAAAAAAATAGCAACAAAAAAACAAAAGCAAAATGCATAATTTCTCCAGCTTGGCCCCACATGAGAGGGATTGTCCGTCTCAAAGCATCGGCATGCTGAATGCAACAGAGACCCTGAGATGAGCAGACACTGGTTCTTCTTTATGAGCTGTTTAAAAAAATCCTTGTCCTGCTTCCCACGACGCTCAGACCATCGTCACAGACCAACGTCACAGGCACTGTAGAAATTAAGAAAAAGGAAATGAGGGGAAGACGAATAGATATGGAAGTGGGAGGAGAAATTAAGAGACACTAAAAGGAACTGAAAAATAGAACAAGACTACCACAGAGGCTTGATGGTAGTGAGAGATGTAGACCATAAGGAGGGGAGAAATGACCTTCAGGGATAGCTCGCCCTTTGTGAATGTATCTGGCTTTCACAGCAACAGTTGGAGCAATGACTCCAGTTCTCCAGTGATCATGCTCTCCAGGGCAAGGACAGAGTGATCAGGAAGTGTTAGTGCTCAGTAAAAAAAAACTAACAACACAGCAGCAGTGCTGTTTCTTCCATCTTCTGGCATGCTTAGAAGCCAATATGGGTCCAAAAATAGCACTGATAAGCTTGTCATAAGTGCAGCGTTCAAAGCTGTACTTTATCTAAGTCCATATGCATCACCCTACTGTACTTTCTCACATGGCCTGGGATCGCTGTTTCTCTTTAGCATGTTGACCTCTTGCTTCTGCTATTAAAGGGCAAAAAGAAAAGAGGATTTCACATATTCACTGGCGAATCTGGTGACTCTCCTTTTATCGTTTCCAGAATCTGTCACTGGAGACACATCAGACCTCCAGCACGCGATTGCATTTTACTTCTGTGAACTTTTGTCTGGTATACACTAGTACACCGTGCCTGTCATTCTGGAACTTTGCACCTTCCTGTTCAGGAATCCTGAGCAACAATGAGTCTGTGAGTGTCCACACCTCAGATGTTTCTCAATCTAGACTGATGTGGAAAGTGTGGAAATTTTAGCTTAGTAGCTCGCCAAAAAAAATCCAGCTGTATACAGCAAATTTCCTAAAAATTCTTATCGAACAAATCAGGATTTGTTGCAAAGTAACTGCCAACAGTGTGACTAAATTGTTCATTCATTCTTCCATTCATCTTATCAGTAACTGCTTTAATCTGGTGAGGGTCATGGTGCATCCGGTGCCAAATCCTGCGGTCACTGAGAACTGCAAAAACAACTCACATCATCTTATTACAAAGGGGTTGTTCAAGTCAAACCAGGACTTGTTAGGAAATTTCTGCTGAATGAAGGTGTAAAACTGAATGACATTCGCAGAAATCCTTAAGCAGACCATGCTAATAAGACTCTTAGCTGCAGTAAAACATTTGAATGGAGAGAACCCTTGGAGCCCACTGCAGGTGTTCTCATGAATATTTAGTGCGTCGAATGCCTGAGCATCACTTGCACATTACAGGAACTTGTTATTGCCACATCCCACGTACACTCCCGACCTCCCTCCAATCCATTTCGCCATGTCTTGAAAGGACATTAAAGGAGTTCCTGTGAGGCCAGCGTTTTGACGTGAAGCAGGCAGTCCGATCACGACTCTGACGAACTGAGAAAACTTTCTACCTTGATGGTATCCGAGCACTAGTGAAACCCTCATAAATGTGTTCTGTTATTCTGCACAATTAAAAGTCCCGCCTTGACTTGAACATCCCTCTTACATGTGGATTGAATTCTTGATTGGTCAAAAGATGATTATTTTCACTCTCTGATTAGTGCAGCTGCAATTCAATCATTCTAAAGTCGTTTGATTATTTAACATTTTTGAAAGGAGTCTCCAGTGTCAGTGTTAAACTTATTCAGCTTATTTCCATTGCCGCTATTGCATTATTAGCACGTCCCATAAGTTTAACAATATATTACACCGTCCTCCCTTTCGTGGCTTTTAGACGATTGTCATAGCAGCATATCGCACTGGCGGTGATTAAAACATGTCGCTAAATATACTTAATTTCTTCTAAAAACTTCCCCGCTTGCTCTGTGGTGTTCACTGACCTAGGAGATGCATGTTGTCAGGAGGAGTGAAGTTTTATCCGGGAGACTTAATGTTGTGGTAACAGAGAAGCTCATGTTGAAGGCAGATGTTATCTGGACTGTTTGAACAAGGCTGGATGGATGGGTGGAGCGAGAGCCTGGTGACCATGCTGTTTCTTTTTCAGGCTTAGAGAATATGATAAGAGCATGCTGACTTCAGCATGCATCCATAAATCTTAGTCTGATTCTTCGTATTTCTCTCTCCCACTCCTCTGATTACGCCCGGGGAAAAAAAGAGAACATGCACAAGCTGCACTAATTTGAAGAGTTTAAGGAGCATTTGGTAAAAGGTTAGGAATTACCGTGTCACTAGAATAATTTGTTTACTAGCTAACCCCATGTACCATTCAATAACAAGTACATAAATTACACAACTCATATTATTAACCTAGCACTGGCTAGCCTATCTCACTAGCGAGATCAAAACTAGCTACCGTGAATATTATTGCTAAGCACTTTCAACAAAATCTAATTACACATTGTAAGGTTTAATACTGGAGTTTGCCAGTAAGTACAATTAGTTTGCTTCTTTTATTAATTCATTAGCAACAATTTTGTAGCAAAAATATAGCTTTATTTTTTCAGTGTAACCTAGCTTACAACCAGTATGATAGTTGAGAGCTTTCAGTAGCAAGAAAGTTTGTTAACCACAATGCCTTTGCTAGATTTATTACTGGAGTTAGCTAACATAGCCCATTAGCTAGCTTACGGACAGTGTTAGCTCGGATAGTTAATGTAATTAACAACATTGATTGTCTCAGTTTAATTTGTTAGCCCTGATTAGCGACAATGCAAGATTAGAAAACATAACTTGCTAGCTGGGTTCCACATAGCTCGCTCAATTAAAGTGACAACAAAAGCTCCGTAACGGCTAGATGATTGATTCATTAGCAAGATTCTTCTTTTTATTAAAAAAAAAAAAAACTTTCTGGATGTGGTCATGTTTGTCACTTAAAATGGAGGCAACATTAGCAATATCACCTAAATTGGATAAGTTAGCTAGTTTTAGTAACGATAAACCTTATTAGCTCATTGATGGAACAATATCTCTAAGTTTGACATGCTTTTTAATGCTTAGCTTAGCTTTGTTACTGGTGCTTTCTTACACACATAGTTAGCTTTCCAAAGCAACATAATAGCTTTATTAGCTTAACGTGATTTGTTAGCTGGAAGATTTCATTTGCCTGTTAATTTATGTTACAAGCAGCATTCTAGGTCAAACAGTTAACGGCTTCATAACAAAGCTTTTTAGCTTAATTAAATAAAAACATTATTAGAGTATTAGTTAGTAAATCACATTTGCCACAACGACTTTTTTTATTTTTTATTTTATTTAAACTTTTTTTTATACATCTGCCACTTGAATTGTGAGCAATATTATGAATTTTGAAGAAAAAAAATTTTCTTCCAAGAGAATGTATCTAGTGACAATGTGTGCTTAGCGATGGATTCTGCCATGTTTGTAATTTTTGTCATTGAAAATGAGGTAAATTTGTATGTGTGTGTGTGTGTGTGTGTGTGTGTGTACTGATCAATGTTAAAACATGGAGTCTAACATGTTATATATATGATAGTGTGAACTGAACTAACTGCTGCTAGGCATTCCCGTGATATATAAAATGACTAGATGGATAGATTTTCTTCTCAGTACATCATAATGATAGAGTGGAATTTAATGTATCAAGCCATTACATGCATTTATCACATATCCTAATTACATTATGTAATAAAACATGATGGTAATACAAAATTCTCTCGAAATTGTTTCCTGCCACGTATTTTTACAAACCATGTCGGGTCCCGTCGAAAAACAAGAACACTGTTGAACGAATTCCATTAAAGCGCAAATTACCTTTAATAATAAAACGGCAGGCAATTACGTTAGCTATTACGGAGGTGTAGAGGTGAGGCTGTGCGTGCACAAGGGGCAGAGGCTAACATATGGCTCAGCTCAGCACGAGACCTTCTTAATAAAGCTAACATTGTCATGACTGATGTATGGCAGCGCTGTAGTGGCCACTGAAAGATTCATTTGTCTTCTCAATTAAGAAAGAGCTTTTTAAAAACAAGAAGAAGAAGTAGTGAGAATCAGGGGAGTCAAGTAGGTGGAGGGCTTGTGTACAATTCACTCTGCAATGTGTTAGGGATCGGGGTTTGGATGAGCGCCAGGAAGAGCCTGGGAGTCGAATTTGGACCACTCCCTCCGTATTAACTCGCCTATCCCCCCACCACCCCTTTTCCCGTCCCCTTTATTCCTCATTTGCAGAGTAGCCAGGAATCCCTTCCCCTGAGGAGGAGGCCTGCTTTCATGTGGGGAGCCAAGCACCGGCAATCAGGGAGCAGGCTACACCGACTAACTCCCTGTGCTGCTCACAAACATGTGCACACACACACACACACACACACACACGCACATGCACACGCAAGCGCATGTTTTAAATACTTTATTTGGTTTCAGAAAGAAGACAAATGAATCAAAGAGAACCAGATATTCGAACGACCACACACATGATGATTGTAGAAAATACCGCCAACGCTAATGAGGGCACTTAGAACATGCATGCTTGTTTGTTTTCAACATGGTGAAGCTGCCTTGCATGCTTTTATTCTCCACACACACACACACACACACACACACACACACACACACACACACACACACACACACACACACACATTGCTCCTCCTTATCAGATGAAGCATCATGCGTCATCATGCCTCACATTCTTCTCAAGGCTTAGTACTTCTCAGGACCGCAGCACTGGAAATAAACAGATATCGAGGGCTGGGAACACACTTTAATTTTATAAAAGAGCCATATCGAGGGAAATTTGGAGCCCACAGATGGAGTAATGGTTCCCCTTTGGCATCCATTCCTGGTTTCTTTACTATCTACAAAAAGGCTCTTTGAACACAAGAGACTAAATGTTATCAGACTAAATCGTGTCTATTAAAATGAGTGACTCTTTTTATGTCTTAAATGATATTTGCTATTACATTTTTTTTTATATCAGATATTGATTTCTTTAAGTAAATTTAGAGCAATGAGGGAATGAGAAATACAAAGGAACACCACTACAAAGGGTCTCATACAGTCACACACTCATGGTGGAGACAGGGAGCCTATCCCAGGGGACTCAGGGCACTAGGCGGGGTACACCCTGGACAGGGTGCCAATACATTGCAGGGCACACACACTCACATACACACACTCGCTTAGACAGTACAGGCAATTTGTAAACACCAGTTTACTGTGCATGTCTTTGGACTGTGGGTGGAAACCAGAGTACCCAGAGGAAACACATCAAGCACAGGGAGAACATGCAAACTCCACGCACACAGACCCAAGGCGGGAATCAAACCCAGACCTTGAAAGTGTGCCTGAAGTCGATTATGATCTGATAATATCCGTTCCTGAGGTGTTCATTAATATTTAATTGATATTTTATTTATTGTTATTTTATTTATTTATTATTAATCAAAAAACAAACATATAATCAATAAAATGTTTAGGTAATGTCAACAACTTCTTTATAAGCACACAAACTATATATCAATGTACTGTATGTATTTATTATAAAAAAAATAATAATTCTTTTAATTATAAGGTTTTTTTTATTCTCTATTCTGATTGGTCAGAAGTTCTTTATTGTTTATGCTCATTCTTCATTTTTACACTGACAGCTCGTTCACTGTGACTTGAAATCTACAAGTAAATGAATTTAAAGCTTTAATTAAACTAAGAAAAAGGTCACATTGTTGACGTTTTCTGCAAGAAGTGACAAGTCATTTATTTAACTTTTCCCAATGGAGTCTGCAGTGTCAATAATTTTTTTCTCCTTTTCATGAAGGAGAATAACTGTCTAAACCTTATGAGAACAGGAAGTAAATGTATTTTTACTTCTGTATATTGGGGATTTTTTGGTCTATTGTTGTAAAGTTTTTATATAACTTTGTATATCTGTTGTTGTTTTTTTTTCTTTTTACTTGTGTCTTGTTTTTTAGTCACCATACCATTTACTCCCTTATATCACATTGCATAAAAAAAAACTTTCTTTGGCCTCATGTAGCTTTTACATATTATTATTATTATTATTATTATTATTATTATTATTATTATTATCATTATTATTATTATTATGCCTGTGTTGCTGCAATAATTTGTAAATGTATGTCCTTCTATTATTATAATTTAACAGGGTGGCACAGTGGCATAATGGTTAACCCTGTGTCCTCACACCTCAAGGGTTCGATTTCCGTTTAGGTCTGTATGTGTGGAGTTTGCATATTCTTCCCATGCTGAGTGGGTTTCCCCCGGGTACTCCGGTTTTCTTCCACATTTTAGAGACATGTGTATTAAATGCCATTCCCAAATCGTCCCTCGTGGGATGTTCTATAGGCCTCCTACGACCCTGAAGAAGATAAGTGGTATAGAGAATGAGAGAGAGAGAGAGAGAGAGAGAGAGAGAGAGAGATTAACATAAACATCACATTATTTTACCTTTTTATTTTTGTTTAACTTTATTTTATATTTAACTTGAGTGAAAGTTATGTTCTTATTTTAAATAGTTCGCTACATGAACACCTTTTGTAGTGTGTTCTGTAATGCTGCAGCATTGAATGTAACCAGAACAGGATACGAACGATATCATAAGTAAATAAATGATTTGTATATATCAATAATTATTAATAGATAATAGTTTGTAGTGAATTTGATGCCAAAGTAATGGGGAATAAAACACTTCAGGACATGGTGTTATAAGAAAAACACCATGAAACCTCACATTAAGCTGTGGTTATTTTATTTATTATTTTTTGCAATAATAGCATGTTTTGTATTATCCTATATAGTATTTGTCTACGTAATGCCTAATACATGTATTCCGATTGTAACAATCACACGAGCGCCACTGCTGTCACTTCATCCAGACATAAGCAAACAATATGTAGTTAATGTTGAGTTCCTTATAACAACTACTCAAAGGCACTAAATAGTCGCAATGAGGCACTTGTACAGACTAAACAAGACATTGTTCACGAACATTTATCAAACCAATGACAGAGAGCAAAAAAAACATCGATAATTGACGAAATGTCTTCATCAGAGTCCATTAACCAAATCCTGAGCTCTTTATCTTACAAACAGACTGTATATTGTTACGAGAGATGTTATTATTATTATTATTATTATTTCACTTCATTGGTTTGTTTAGTTCAGATCGTGACTTAACAGAAATGCAGAAATGTTCATCTCATCCTGTTCTGAGTTCTGAGTTACGTATGGAACTGTAATCCAGTGACTTAAAAAAAAAAAAAAAACAAGACGCTTTTACAACGCTTGTAAAAATTGAGTCATGAGTCACGGCTGAGTGTGTCATGCCAAAAAACAAATCACAAACCTCCCTACAAGTATGAGACATGCTTTCTGTTCTACTGTAAAAAAAAAAAACTAAAAGTTTTATAAATCATAAAACTTTAACAGCTTTCCTCACTGGCCTTATCCCGCATAGCACATAAACGTTAGACTACCGCTAATTTCTACTAGACTTCTACTCAACCGCTAATTTCTTAGATAAATCAGTACTTTATTTATTTAGTTATTTGTTTATTTTAAATCACATGCCCATGAAATTTATTTAATGTCGCTTAATAAGCAAAGAAAGAAAACTGCAGTCTGTGAAAATACCAAGAGCTACTTACTGTAAGAAATGAATTACTTAGATCTGGGAAATTAATCAACAACACAGTGATGCAATGAGGCTCGAGGAAAAGCTTGGTGTTTTATTTCTCTAATATGACATACATATTTAAGAATGAACTTAAATCAGCTATAAAAACTTACACTTCATAGGCATTTTGTTGCATCGCCTTTACGTAGCTTGTTTCAAAAACCCTATACATGTCACACTATATATTTCTGTCCAAAGTTAAGTTCATTTTTGCCTGAGATCTTGTATTGATGATGGTAGAGTCAAACCGCTCCAGAAGTCTTCTCTATCACATTGAAAAGACTTTGTGAGTCTCTCTGTTGTACAATTAACATTCAGAAGCACTCTTTCACACTTTGAGTCCTAGAATATGCTTGTTCTATCAAAGAAGAAAAACTTCATAGATGTGATAATCTGGTCATTCAGTACATTCAGGTCGTCAGCTGACTTCATTTTATTGCCACATAATGTCTAGACCTGAGCAACTGAAGCAACCCCAGATCATAACACTCCAGAGTCCAAGTTTCCAGAGACGCTTCATGAGCCACCCTTCTTACCCTGATGCACGCATCGCTCTGGAATAGAGTCAATCTGGACTTCAGATCAGATCACATGACCTTTTCCCATTGATCCAGAGTCTTTATGCCCCCTAGCAAATTGAACCATTCCTAAATATGTAACACTTTTGTGTGGTGGTGAAACTACAGCTCTATTTGTCACCATTCAGTAAGCAGATTCAACAACCATGATGTGTATTAAAAGTAGCATATTTTGTTTCTAGGAGTTAAATTATGCACATCGTTTTCACTATATCCGGTAATAGAAAAGGAGGAAACCGTACAGTGTCTGATCTCATAATTAGAAGATGTCAAGAAAGGTCTACTTTGTATAAATATTCTATAAAAAGCTATAGTTAAAGCATAAGCAAGAGATGCCAGCAGCCTCAGCTTGACATCGCCAGGCTGCAGAACTCATTCGCTCGAGTAAATGGCGCTGGGCGGAGTAGAACGTCTTGGCTTCCACCTGTGGTCGGATGCTCACGTGAAGCGATTCAGTTGAGACCCGTTGAAGTGAGCCTAAATCAGCAGTGAACACAAACACAGCGCCATCTTTGGAAGCCTTGACACTCTGAATGGAGCCATTCACAATGTATCACCTTTAAGTGCTACACTTCATCTGAAAGCATAAACTTTTGCCGTCATTTCTTCTTAAATAGCTTACTTTTTTCTAGATCAATTTCTGTCTTCCCATAACTAGCAGCCGTTAATGTAACCTGGCACCGTCCAAAGCCAAGCCATACTGTAATTTACAGTTTAATTTCACTGCCCAGCGCCGATCACATCCTGCCAAGAGACGTGCGGAGACATTCTCTGTAAAATATCACAGATCTCCATCCTCTGTGCGCTGAAAGTAGAAATTGTCCAGTGAATGTGCTACGCAGACAAGCTTCCAGCCTTCTAACCTTCTCCAGAAACTGGAGACCCTGGTCATGAATTCATGTATCAACCGAAGCAAGCGGTTATAAGAGGAAGTGGTTTGCTGGTTCTTGTGCGAAAGTGTATCCCATTATGCGTTACTGAAATGTGGGCACGAGGCATGAGCTAAAGAAAACCAGGCAGGTTAATAATGTGGCAAGTTTTAATGCAATCAGCAAGGTTAGACCTCGGCCATGAGACTCATACTGCTGTTTATTTCCCTGCTAGACAGCCAAGATTGTTCTGAACTGTTCACCATTGACGGTGTCTCTGGTGTTGTCTTGTTTATGGTGTGAGTGTGTTTTAAAAGTGTTCACGTGTGATCTGAAGTGCTATTGAGATAAGCGGCCAAGAAAAACCTGTCCAGGTGGAAATTTTGGAAAAGGATGGATTCAGAAGGAGTGCAAGGCATGTTCTTTCGTGCACATGTCAGTACTAAGCCTGATCAAGATCTGTCTACTGTACTTTTACAGAACTAGCCTTTGGATTGACATTGCAGATCTTGGCTACAGACTTTTTGACCTTATTGGCTTCAGTGACTGGACACTAACTGTATTAAATAAAACATTGTGATATCATGGCTGCTGTATTACATCAGACATACAGTATGACAGCTATAGTAACTAGCTGAAGCTATTTCAAAAGAAAGTAATTTTTTTCCATGACCACACACATGATTTACTCGTTTTCTGTCCAATCTTAGAAGCCATGTACTTAAAATGTCATCTTGTTGATACATTTCTGGAATATAGGTCTGTCCTTGGTTCAGATACGAGGCTGAACTGCCTGGGATCGCTGCCAAGACGGCCACTGAGCTGACAGACTTTTATAGAACGACTTTGCTCAATCCGGCACTGAAAAAGCTAATTCTGACAGTGTTTCGATGTTTGTTCTCTCTGTCGAAACTATGTACTTACGAGGAACTGCAGACAGCCAATCAGATTGCGGTCATCCTGAAACACATGGCCAGAAAAGTGTACACAATATACAGTATTATTTACTCTACATCCTGTTGGATGGGCATCAAAAACCGAGGCTACACCAGAAAAGTGTGTTGTTGTCAGCATAATACAGTGTGTTTTACCCACCTTCCCAAAACTAGAGCATGCTCCAGTGTACTTACTAATCAACTACTACTCTGCTATGAATGACAATGAATGCTACAGTATAGCAGTTTAGTTTAGTTAAAAGGTTAAAGCTAAAAATAATCTGATCAGCTACTGTAAAATGTCATCAGTGATATTATTATCTCAAGTTGAAGCCCACGGACATGTCTGACTGTCTTTTTGGTACAGCAGAACTCACAAAATTTTTTTGTAAGGTGGAGTATCTTACGCCTTGTTTTTGATAAAATTCCTGTATACATACATGCGAACAATACCATACATGTTTAAAGGTTCCGTTTTCATAGTGTACCTTGCATTTTTTTGGGAGCAAGCCATGCTGTGTCACAGTTTTACTTCTGTTTCTTGAGGATCTGGGCACTTTGTAGGTGCATTAGGGTCTTCTCTGTGTCTTCTGCGTACTTATCATAGTCTATACACGGTAACCTATCTCATTCATTGGATCTGTTGAGTGGAACCACATTGAGGGGGAAAAATGCTACTGTAGATAACTTCACTTCTACTCAACATTTTGATTTCATTTATGGATCAGATCTAACTTCAGCTAAATATCGAAGGACTGGCAAAGTTAAAGCCAATTTTGCGGGATGCTGTGACAAAATCTGTCTGGACAGACAGACAGACAGACAGAACGTTTTCTGAGACTGGTTTCAGGTTCTCCAATGTATGAAACGTAAAGATATCATTGAAGGAGCAATTCTGACCAATGTATAGACATTGCTTTAATTTTATTTATATAGATTGGAGTGTACTATTTAGTAGTTTAGTGCACAGGGTCAGATTTATCCATGGATTTAGTATCTATTAGAGTGTACAATTTAGTAGTTTAGTGCAGGGTAAGATTCAGCCATCGGTTTAGAATCTACTAGAGTGCGTTATCTAGTAATTTAGTGTGCAGGATTGGATTTAGCCGAATTAAAGCTTATAACCATGACAATGAGGTCAATTGAAGAAAATTATGAAGTAGAAGAAGAAGTAAGAATATTTATCCAGAAAGACAGACAAAAAAATGCATGTTTATGTAAATTTCTTGGCAATCGTATGAACAAAATCTAATACACGCTTGAAGAAATGTAAACAGTATGTACCAGTATTCTGAAGCCCTGATGTTTCTGTGTACCTGCTGATATTTTTATTGATATCAGATTTGTTTGAGTAATGGATTGGACGAGACTGGACGAGGTGAGGGATCAGTTATACGCCACCATGTAGATGTGCGTGATAGAAGAGATCTGGTCATGGATTTGAAACACTCAGCTCCTCCATTTCAACTGATTGGCATCTGGTTGTATATAAAGCAGATTTGCGTCGCGGCCGGTGGTCAGACTGGGCCGAGCCTTGAGGAAGTGCAGGGTTAATCCGATTTGCTGTCACTCTCACTGAAGCCTCTTTGGCTCAAATATTTACACTTCAGTGTAACAGACATCTGAACCTGCAACATTTACAACTACTTTAATGAGACAAAACAAATTTAGATCTGTGGAACTACTAACACACACACACACACACTAAAACACACTACAGGAATCACTGCTGAGTTTCTTCCTGACTCAGGAAGCGGAGTCGAATTTCTGTGGTCGTCCGCCGATCTGGCTCCTGTCTTTAACACACACACACACACACACACACACACACACACACACACACACACACACACACACACACACACACACACAC
>JAOVVA010000037.1:34694222-34717303 GCA_028565275.1 Leiocassis micropogon
GGTTTCCTCCCACAGTCCAAAGACCTGCAGTTTAGGCTAATTGGTGTTCCCAAATTGCCCATAGTGTGTGTGCCCTGAGATTGAGTGGTACCCTGTCCAGGTACCACTCTGTCTCTACTACAGAGTTTGAAGTAGTAAAAACTGCACTCCAAATCTGAGGGGTATTTCGGCTGGAGCATTAAAACACACACACACACACACACACTTTGGCTGAGATCTGTGATAAATTGCTATAAAATATTAAACTATGGGAACTTTGATGTTAATAAAAATGAATAAAACAAGTTTTATCACTTTCTGTTATTATTTAAGTTATTGTATATAAAACAGTTTCTCCCGCACCGAGCATCATTTTTAAAATTAAAAAGAAAAAATTAATAAATAAAAAGCACAGAGCTCGTTTTGAGAGAAACTGCTGACACTGGAGACTCCTTCCATTCTAATACGTTCTAAATGTCTTGTTATTATTAATCTTAGATTAACCTGTTGCTACAGAAACAATACCAATGTTTTAAAACAAGTGCATTAATATAACCCTGTGGAATGGGGTCATTGTGATCTGAATGAAGGAGCTGCTTTCAGAGAAAATAAACCAGTGCCTTCTGACCAATCAGATTTGAGAGTGTGGAATAAAGAGATACATCCCAGCAGACAATAATGTGACTTTTGCATGAGATCTGATAGTGACTATGGATGCTAAGCAGCAGTAGCGCTCTTATCGATGGGCCTGGCTTTGAGAATGAGTTAATTGCTGTGTGGTGCATAGCCAGAGAATCACTGTCATCTTTCAGAGCTTAAATATTTCCTTCCTTGTGATAATCTCCTCCTATCGCTCACTTCCTTTTCCACTGAAACTCATTTGTAGGATATTATCTCTAGTTGATATACATATATAAATTTTTATTTTTTATTTTGACAATTCCCTGGTTGGAATCTTTCCCAAATCATATATCATATAATATCATATCATATCATATCATATCATATCATGTTACCATTCCACTTCTTGTTTTTTCACCCTGTGTTTATTTGATGTATTAGCAAAGACACGTTCATATCTACGAAGCCGGTTTCCAGTCTTATTCTGCACCCGAGCAGAAGCTCGATCTCCGTCCAACAAAAATACACATCCCGCGCATGCTTTCTGCGCCTTCAACTCCGGCATGTGGTGCAACTGCTTCCGGAAAGATCCTCACTGAAAGCATTGTGCGAGGGCCTCTTTGTTTTCACAGAGCTTTTACAGACGTGAGAAAATGTTGTTCCAGGCTAAGCTTGTACAATTGGTCCTTTTTGTAAAAAAAAAAAAAAAAAGAAGAAAAAAAAGAAAAAAGAAAAACAACGCGTTACACAAATTACACAAAATCTCTGAAGACCTCCATTTCAGGGAGGTCTTCTTGTAAATCCCATGGGGCAGGTATGCCATTGAGCTTTGCCCCCCCTTTCGGTCCTGTGGGTGTACTTGCGCCTGGCCTAAATTCCCTCAGGATATTTTTGAGCTGGAGAAATATTTTTTCAACTGATTGTGCATGCCTCATAGAGGTTGCCCAAAAAAAACATAAGTCAGAGGGAAAAAAAAAAAGTAAATGATAACGATGGATTTTTTTTTTTTTTTATCCTCCTTCTGTGGCAGAGATATTTAGAAGGGAACAGGAACGCAAGTATGAATATGAGTGTGAGTGAGCGGCATGCTAATAGCTTTGACGCTAATAACAAAGTTCACATGTTGCTTTGATTTCACAGGATTGGACTTTAATGTGAAAACACTCCGAGGGATAATCAGTGTGTGACTTTAAGGAGAGTGAAAGAGTTTCACAGGCATGTGGGTGGCAAAAGACCTTAAGGTAATGACTGTCTTCCCTTGACTCATTATGTCTCCGGTAAACACCTCATTGGAGAGAGAGATAGAGAGAGACGAAAAGCAAGAAAAGGAGTCGGAGAGATATGCCAGGTGTGTATGAGGTCATGCAGCGCTCGTTTGAAAAACAGTGTGAAAATGAGATGGGGATACGTTCCCATTTGGAACGCAGAGACGCAGCTGGATCAGGCCGGCCACATAATGAGCTGTTGGAGGAGACGTGTTGGCTGTGTCATAGCTGCCATGTTTGTCTGCTTAAAATTTCCCTCCCTGTCCTTTCACGTTAGCACCGAGACCTCACCGTAGGGGACGTCTTGGACACGCGTTCAAAGTGTTGCTGAAGCTGTCAGCGAGCATCTGTTTAAAATCTCTTGATTTGGGGAACCGAGGCAGTGTTAGTCATGCTGCAGGTTGCCAGATTGCTGCCTTATCCCACACAGGAATGAACAGTATTCTGTAAGTTTGTGGTCCACGCTGACATTTAGACATACAGTACAGTACAGATAGGATAATTAGACATTTGACATAATGAGAATGATTTATTTTTAATGTCAAAGCGTGTGCGATGATATTTCTTCATTTATTATGACACGTAAAAAACACTTAGGAATCTGTAACACTTCAGTCGGGTGAAAAGCTAAGCTTTATTACACATTTCTTCTTCATTTTTTGACTTCATTCATAACACATTAGAGTAAATCCTCCCATCTGTGCAGTAATCCAAAATTGCTCATATGTCATGTTTTTTTTAACAAAACACAACACAATTTAAAAAAAATTTTTGATCACAAGCCAAATATTAATTTTATTTAAAATTTTAATGTAATAGTCTCTTTTTTCATGGTTACTCTTCATGATTAATCAGACCAAATACACCAATCTGTAATGTGTCATCTTTATTCTACGTCTCTTCTGAATTCCGAAATCTGATTGGTCAAATGGTGTTCATTAATTTTCTTTAACAGCGGCTGCTTTTAAAGTTTTAACAATTTTTAATATGAATCTCTACAAATTCATAAACTTTAATAGGTTTTAAGATTAAAGATTCAAGAATTTTATTTGTCACATACATGGTTGTACAAGTGTAACAATAGTGAAAAGCAAACTCCAGACTTTTTTACTCCAGAGTTTTTAATTAAAAAAAAGAGAATCCTAAAAGAATAAGTATGTACAAAATAAAATAAAAATAAGAATAAGAAGACTATGATATAAATTATATACAATATAATATAAATATGAATATAAATTATACAGAATTATGTTGTAATATGTGATACCAGTGCAATAATATGTGATAAAGTGACTGTGTGTCTGTGCAATTTTTTATGTTTGCCAAAATTGTCGGTCATTGGTGAGGTTGTGCATTTTTGTGTCTCGTTGTACAACTATATCATGGCTTACTGGGGTGTTTTGATGTGACTTGTAGTCATTCGTGGCATGGGCTATGATGCTGTGGATCCATCTAAAGTCAAAGTCAAATTTCTTTTTAACAAAACACGTTTTACCAAAGTGTTGTACTATTCTAAAAATGCTGTACATAGACAGATATATAAAATATAAAAAACAGACGATAAAAAAACAGCCCTGGGAGACCGCGCTGGATTGTATGGTTTCAAGGTCTATCAAGGTCTCCCGTAGATCCACCAGATTTTTCCATAGGCCTGTTCATGCTCATTTGTGGTTTTCTTTAGTCTACAATGGGCAATCATATCTGTCCATGAGCGCTCAGAAACCCACAGAGATCTCCGGCAGGGCTACAGCAAACAGGAAGTAAGTGCAGAAAGTGCAAAAGAAAGAAAAAAAAGGCAAACAATACAAAAATCTCTTGCAACACAACAGTCTAAAAGTAAGCAGTGCTCAGTGAGATGCCATGAAACTACAACAACAACAACAACTAGGGCTTGCTACGAAGTGCTATGGCAGTACAGTATTACAGTGGTGCTGTCATGTGACAGCAACGAGTTAACAAGTGCCAGGATATTTGTGAGTCATTTTGTCAGTTAGCATCTGGATGGAGGCCAATAATGATTACAGTACCATTGTGTTAGCCAATCAATTACCATTTAGCCTAATCTGCATGTCTTTAGACTGTGAGAGGAAACCAGAGTGCCCGGAGGAAACCCACACAGCACGAGGAAAACATGAAAACCTTATCTACACAGACCCCAAGGTGGGATTTGAACCCGGACCCTGGAGGTGCGAGGCAATGGTGCTAACCACTACACCATATTGCTACCATGCATGTTAGAGCGATTCATATTTGCAATTATCCCTGGTCTTACCATACGTCAACCTCAGGTTGGTATCAGTGACTCTGCTTCACGCTAAGCGGCATCACACCAATACTGAAACAGATCTTTTTAATATAACGGCATGACACGTCTGGTTTTATTACATGTTTCTGAGGCGATGCTGTTTTAGCTCTTCCAATGACATCATTGTTCAATAAGTGGGCATGACATAGCCATGAATTGTCATTAGATGGCATCTACATTTTTTTTGTGGGAGGGTAATTCAATAATTTGAAAACATTTGCACCAACTAACTGAGGAAGGAAACAAGTTTTCTTCGAGTGTATGTATAAAGCAAGTGTTCAAAAACCCTGGAGAGGAAAAGTTAACATTTATGAAAAGTGACAGTAATTATGATCCATTAACCTTTCCCAGCTTTCGCACAGATAACAAGCCTGATGGCCGAGAGCCACTGGAATGATTTACAGTGTTTTGCTGGCTGGGGGTTAGGAAAAGGTTCATGACACACACACATACAACACACACACGCGCACACACACACACACACACACAAACACACACACACACACAAACACACACATTTGTCTTAATATCCTAATAATATTAACATAATTAATAATGCAGCTAAGTAATGTTAAGCTAGATTTAAATCTAGATTTTGAATAGAATTTTTTTAACATAATCTACAGTTTTTCTGGGGACATTTGGTCCTCACCAAGATATAAAAACATGCTATTTAAAAACTGGGAGTTTTATTTTCCAAGTAGTCTGTTGAGGAAGGAAGGAAGGCGATTTAAGAGCAGAACAATAAGCTTGTTATAGGTCTCATAGCTGGCTTTAATTTTATGTAACACACTCCTGCAACAAACTGAAACTGAAACAAAGAGGTCCATGTGTACACTGCCCAAACATTAAGAATAAAAATTTATATATAAATAGATAAATAAATAAATCTAAATTAGCAAGTCTATTATAGCCAAATGCATGATTTTGTTTATCAATATGTAATTTATAAAATAAATATTTAAATTGCTAAATTATATATTTAAAATAATAAGTAAAAGTATATGACTTTTTGTCCTAATTCCATGTTTTCTTATTTAAACATTAAGTGTATTACAAATATAAAAGCTTAAAATGAGGGGGGAAAAAATCGGCAATTAGCAATTTTCATTTATGAAACATTGTTATCTGAAATATATTTTGGTGAATGAAAATATAATTAAATATAGTCAGATTTCATTTACATTTACTTTTTATTTAAAAAATAAGTAAAATATAACCAAATCTAAAACATATTATTAGACATTTCAAATAACTTCTTGCTTTTTTTTCCCTATTTTCCTATTATTTGACAGACAATTGTTTTACTTCTGGTTAGAAATAAATACTTAAAATCAGAATCAGAAAAGATACTTGTTTTTAGATATATATATATATTTTTTCTTTTATATACATTTATATATTTGATTTATTGTAATATTATGTAATATTGTCACTGTAAACAGCTGCAGAGATGTCAGTATTTGACTGTTATCTTACAGTGGGTGTAATGTACTTTAACTGTTTTAAGAACTTGACTTTGGGAGCATGACAGACACACAGACACCAGCAAGGTCTTTATCAAAAATTGTGATTTCATTAAATAATAAAGGAAAGATTAAAGTTTGGACAGAGAATTTGGAGGCCAGTGAGCTGTGGCAGCAGGAGGCCGGAAAGGTGGAAATAAAATGGAGGCAGTTTGTTGCCTGTACAGTCTGCTTTGATGGCCAAAGGATCCAATCACATTTTGGTGGAAGTGGCGGCAGGTCAGAGTCAAAAGCAAAGAAGCCGACATGGCTTTCGCCGTCTGGTAGTGACGCCGACAGCAACAAATTTATATATAGAGGCCAATCTTCAGCAATGAGTGGGACTGACAAATGCAGAATTTTGAGTGAGTGAGCCGACGTGGCTGACACAGTCCGGTAACGGTAGAGGTAGACCAACTAATGTGGCGAAATCTCAATGGCAGGTTGATTATTGAGAGCTGGCTTTAGTTGGATGAAAGTTGGAAGTGCAGAGTCAGCAGTCATTGTCTGTCAGCAGCTGACCCTCAGCCCTGGTGAAGAACATTCCTCAGCGTCAAAGCCTTGAAAGAGCACGCAAACACAGTGTAGCACTCACAGCACGCCTTGGACCTGACCTGTCTGATTTCTCCTGAACTGGCGTTCTCTCTATTCAGTAGCAGATAATCAGAGGACTTAAATGAAGATATGCCACCAGCCAAGATGTGTTCTGCATCTCACCCCCTCACGTTCCTTTCAATGAGGAGACCACAGTCATGAATGAGCTAGCCAGTTTCTGTTTGTCCTCGTGAGCAAGGAGAGAAAAGTAAAGGCATGCACCAGTCTTGGGTTCATCCATCACATGACCGCTCCCTCAGCTCTGAGCTCACTGTGATCGTTGCATACTGTTGAACAAAATGCCTGGTAAAGTGGTGTGCTGTTTATAGGCTAGGTTATATTTGTAGGATTTTTAAAATTGAATGAAGAACATGATGACCTCAAAGGAACTGTACAAAGTTGTGAAACAACAACTTAACTTTACACTAAGGAAGGTCTTAGCTAGCTAAATGTGTTAGCTAGAATGTGGCTTGAGCTGCAGAGCTTGTTCTGTACAAAACAACACTGGACACTCTTACTGTAATTTAAGGAGATTGGCATAACTTTATTCTTCGATTGGTCTCCATATAACTGAAGCGGCTAAGCAGGACTGATGCTGGTGTGCAAAAAGAGCCAATGACATCCTGCTCTTCAGAAAATAGCACAGCATTAGCAGTTTGATTAATATAAAATTATAAAACATAGAATAGCCTAGAATTATCAGTAAGATGTTGACTTGTAAAGGGATCGAGGTGTGTATTTTCACATCTTAAAAATTTACAGTTACTGTACAGTATATGCTGATAAATTACCGTTATCTACTGTAATTTATTGACCAAGATGAATATTTAACAATTTTCTATGTTTGTTATGAAATGCGGTAAAATACTTTTGGAAATTAACCATAAATTCACAGAAATTTATTACGATGTAAAAAATACTGCATCAATTTTTGATGTAACCAGATAACATGATGACAATTTCTTTGCACTGTGGCTTAAACATTTGTTTAAAAGTTTTAATCCTCAGAATGAGGATGAGGTTATAATATGTGTGCATTAACGGAAAGCAAAAGCTTGTGTTGTGAAGTACTGAAGGTACTAACGTTCCCTCTAATAGCACTAAAGCTCAAGTGCAGCAGTTACCCTCAAGACTCAACACTCTTCAGTGCGTAAACTCTTACGCACTAATGTATCTGAAGTGCGGATGTGGCTTTGTGACTTAACTCAAGTAGCGCAATTACGTGCAGGAATTTCAGCGTAGATCTTAGACGTGCTAGCGGCGCATTTTTCTCTTTCAGGGGGAAAAATATGGATATAGCTTTATTTCCTGCGCAGCAAGGAGAGATGGTTACGTATTTTTGTGAAACAAGAAACAAAACTGATAACCGATAGTTGTGTTATACTGAATGCATAATCATATGAAGCAGAAGCTGGGCTTCATTTCTTTCTAGCCCAGACTGTACATTCATACAGTCATGTGAAGCGGTTACACTTGGGAAAATGTCGATACATTTTTGGTGACCAATAAGGAACTTTCTTTTTTATTTATTTACGTAATTACAGTACATGCAACAGCACAGACTCAGGAAATGTACTGTGAAATCTAATAGGAAGTCAATAACCATGAACAAAATGGTTTACAGTGCCTTGCAAAAGTATTCATACCCCTCGAACATCACAACCTTACAACCAGAAACGTAAAAATATTTTATTGGGATTTTTTGTGATAGACCAACACAAAGTGGCACATAATTGATAAATGATGCGTGTATTTATATACAGCTCATATATTTGTATATATATTCAGTCAATACTTTGTACAGTAGAACCAGCTTTGCCTGCAATTACAGCTGCAAGACTTTTGGGGTCTGTCTCTACCAGCTTTGCACATCTAGACAGTGAAATGCCCCTTCTTCTTTGCAAAATAGCTCAATCTCAATCAGATAGGATGAAGAGCATCTGGGAACAGCAAAGTTCTAGTCTTGCCATAGATTATCAATTGGATTTAGTTCTGGACTTTGACTGGGCCATTCTAAAACATGAATATGCTTTGATCTGGACCATTTCACTGTAGCTCTGAGTGGTATATCACATAAAATCTCAATAAAATACATTTATGTTTGTGATTATAACATGACAAAATGTGGACGCTAGTCAGAAGTATGTAAACGCTGTTTCAGTCATTTAAAAAAAACATTTAAATGCTACTACAGCCCACTTCCACCAACCTCCTTGAAAGGCAAAGGCAAAGCTTATAACTAAACGGTAAAAATGTGATTTTGTAAATTTTGTCCTAATTAAAAGGATTGTCTATATTCTATTTGTTCAGATTTATGGATTTATGTATTTTAGGCTGTGTACAAAATCACAAACTACTGACTAATTTCACAATTTGAAGCAGATCAAGTGTGGTTTACATAATTTTACGCAAAATACGAAACAAATTGTTAAATTTTCCAGTTTAGCTTTATTCAGCTATATCAGCACCAATTTTTTTATTCAAATGCTCCTGATAATGGTTTACGAATAAATTTGTTTGTATCCAGTTTGATAAACGGGGTCCATTATAAGGACCGGACGTCACTTTCAGTGCTCCTGCTTTGCATTTTTTTCTCGTTGCTATGCACAGCGTACTGTTTGGATATTTGCGCAATTTGACATAGCTGCTCCGTGTTCTGTCAGACACCCAAATGTGAGAGAAGAAGCAGAGAGCATGTTTGTTGGAGCAGAACTCATGCCGAACATACTGCATCTGTTGTTGTTAAAGTGCTAAATTAGGTTGCGGGTTGTCTCTTACGTTCCTGGACGTGTTGGCTGATGTGTTCTGGGGTGTGTTTGGTGTGTAAGTGTGTGTGTGTGTGTCTGTGAAAAAGTGTGTGTGTGTGGTGGTGTGGTGCAATGCCGTGTGAGGAATTGTTGAGTGTGTGGAGGCGAATAGCTCTGCCGTATGTTCTTCAGGAGAAATGTTTATGCTAGGCCATGATTAACACCGTCCAGGTGCTCTCTTGGCAAACGGCGGCCGCTTCTGCTTTAGACACTCGCACATTTTCCCTGTGGCTAAAACGAAGTCATCTATATTTACAGAGCACTGTAGGCCAACGCGCTGAACTGTTGACCACCATTTATTCTAGGAACGTCTCAGAAATGGCACTTCTCTGCTGAAAAAAATAGGGCCGGAGGTAACAGGGGCCGAAATTCCACATGGACGGGGACTCGAGTGCGTAGGTGTTTGTACATTTCTCAAAACTCAAGACTTTGATTTAAAGCTTAGATTATACTTCATGCATTCTAATAGTGGGGAAAAAAGCATCTTCAAGCCTAGGGTAATGGTACAACTACTGTACAAGATGTGGACCAGAAGTTTAGCTTCTTCACATGTCCAAATCCATACGAATTCGGATATGTTGACCACATGACTTCCTATTAAAGTTTACAGAAAAGCCAGGGTTTACATCTGATTTTATTGTCTTGCATTGTTAAAATTAATTAACTTAATCACTGGTTGTAATTTGAGATGGTTTATAATGCATAACGTGAAGTGCTTGCATAAGCGATGTCCATTTTGGTGCATTTGTGACCAAAATCATTTGGCTGATGAGAATTTTCTGAGAAATGTTTTGCATTTGGACCTCAGAGTGTGAACACTGCTAGGATAAAAAATTATACAAATCTTGCAGTGTGATCTTTATGCTTTATATTTAACTACTTGCTCTATACAACTCACTCACTCATCGTCTATACCGCTTTATCCTGTATACAGGGTTGCAGGGAGCCTGGAGTCTATCCCAGGAGACTTAGGGCACAATGTGGGGTACACCCTGAACAGGTTGCTAATCCATTGCAGGGCACACATATTGTACATACATGCCAATGGAATGCCAATTTGCCTAATCTGCATGTGTTTGGATTGTGGGAGGAAACTAGAGTACCCAAAGGAAATCCACCAAGCCCAGGGAGAACATGCAAACTCCATGCACACAGAAGATGGGACTCGAACCCAGACCCTGAAGGTGAAAGGCTACAGTGCTAACCACTAAGCCACCGTACGACCTCTTGCTTTATATACCTGGTGTGAATTTTGATAATTTCTGGCAAGTTTATATAAGTTTTTAACCTTGTAAATTTTTAAACCAAATATTTAAATCTACTTCTAAAAGCATTTTTTAAATTAATGTAAGATGTTTGTTGCTGTTACAAAAATGATCCTTAAGTTTCAGACTACACCATAATCCTCAGTCCTCATAACCTTATCACATGATCTCTCCTTCTTTCCTGGCTCACAGTCCCACCCTGATTACTAACAGCATTCAGCTGATGTAATCACACACACTTGTTAAATACCTCAGACTCTGCCACTGACATAGCAACTTCTTGTAGTTTTTTTTAATTATTATTATTATTATTTAATTTTATTTTATTCAATTTTATTTTAATTTTGAACAATTTAAATATCTATATTTGATGCTGTTGGATTTTACTGTTTTTCAGAAAAGAGTTTTCTGCTTTTTGCATTTCTCTACTCTTCTCATTGAATGGCTTATTAGCATTCAGTGGCTTCAATCATGTCCATTTCACACAAAAAACATTGTGACCTTGAGAATCAAACCCAACTTGTACCACCCTAATTTATGTGCACCTGATATTTAATTAAATCAGAAGTTTGTGTTGAGACAGCTAGTGTTGAGAGTTCCGCTAGTTTTAGTGGTCAGATTAATCATCGTAGCATTATCATGCTAACTGTGCTTTGAGAGATTTGGAGTAAATATGTTGTTACTTAGCCTCACCTAAGGTTTTCTTTTCTTTTTTTTTGGGTAAAAAAGGTGCTAATTTTCTGTCAGGAGCTAAACTTGAGGCAGACTGTTTGATTTTTCTTAAATTTTTACCTCAGAATCTTTGTTTTAGTTTAATATAATTGAGGAATCTGAAGCTATATTTCAGGTTTTTGTTGAGTTTTTGTCTTAGAGTGACAGGAACTTGATCCACCTCTGCTGGAGTTCAAGTCCTTATGTGTTTAGTTAATTATTTTTACTTATTTGATTTCCTTTATGGGTCTACAAAAAACTAGCTAGTCTCTGCTAATGTATCTATTCTTCTAGTTAGTTGGGAATAAGAGAGACACTTGTACTGAGAATGATTTGTTTTGGTGTGTGCGAGAGAGAGAGAGTGAGCCTGTCATTCCTAAGCCTGTTCTTGGAGGACCATATGTCATGTTTTTGACATGTTTTCTTTTACACACACTTTTATTCAGAAAAGGCTGTTAATTAGCTGATTTGTTAAAGCTAAGAAAATACAACAAATAAATTGTGAATCTCCGGGGTGAGCCCCAGTCAAGGTTTTATCAGAGTTTTGTCAAAATCTAAATAAAAAAAAATATTTTTTTTTTTTTGGTCAAAGTTAGATGAAAAAGGATATCTATCTGTGTTTTCCTTCATGTTTCATCATAGCTCTAAACTCCTAAAATGGTCCTATGGTACATCTCTCACTGTTCTTACTGTTTATTGGTCTGTATCATTTGTTTACATTTTTCTAATTTTTTTGTACCCTATTATTATATAATAAAATTTGAGAGGTGCTCAAGTCAAACCAGGACATTTGATTGTGCAGAATAACAGAACACAGATATGAGAGTAAAATATCCCTTTATTTCTCGATATACTGTACAATAATCCCCTGCTACACTTAAGGTAGAGAGTAAGCAGTAAGCCCAGAGCCATGATCAGACTGCCTGCTTCACATATGAGACGCTGGCCTTCCAGGAACCCCATTACTGGCTCAAACTTGGAGCGAGGTCAGGATTCTAGGGGGATGTGGCAATAACTCCTAGCAAGTGAGCAATTGGTGTAGGTAAATGAATGTGTGTACAGTTTCCACAGACTGATGTGTCTCTGGGGATTCAAATCAGGCGCCCCACTCGCTGAATCTTCAGGGGAACAACTGCAGCTGGGATTGTCATTTACAGACTTTTCTTTAAAATTTTGCACCAGACAGATGTCAATCACTCTTACACCAAGTCCTGGTTTGCCCTTGTTTTTTATAGAAGTGGAGCAAAAGAAAGGATCCATTTGAATTTTTCCTTAAATTTTATTTTTTTTTTTTTTCAAGATGGCATCCTAACTAACAGAAGATGGCACAGAGCCAGACCTAAAAATAAAAAAAAAAGAAGAAAAAAAATACCTTTGTGCTCCTCTTATGTCAGTAGTGTATCAGAATATGCACAGAATAATCTCTACACTAAAGGAGGAAATCATCTCTGGAGGGAAAGACATTAGTTCTGATATGTTAGATAACAATTTTCATCTTTAGCGCAGAAAACAAGTGACAGCAAGTCAATTTGATAATTTGCGTAGTTTCCTACTTTTAAAAAAATTACACAAAGCTATCACAGCCTGTTTAAGGTTCTAGCACATAGTTTGGTTTCAGCTGTGGTCAGATTCAGAGGAACGATCTGAGGAGTGATCTAGCAGACAGCGTTCAGTGGACATGGCTGCATTTTCATTAACCCTATCTCCCCCAGTCTAGACAGGAAGAGCCTATAATGGCAGGCCTGAACAACCGAGGCTACTGTTGGCGCGGCAGCGTCTCCATGCAGGATCATGCTCCGGAAAAAGCGAGATGTTTTATGCATATTGAAACGTGCAAGCAATAACAGCAGTGTGTTTCAGAAATAAATGGTGAACATCTAGATGTGTGTGTCCTTCATGTGGATGTGTGTGTCCTGCTTGACATAGACGATATAAAAAACATAACAAACACTACTTAGTCACCATAAGGTGTTTAATCATTAAGAAAGTAGAATACAGATTGTTTGATGTTTACATAGTCAGACAGGACAAATATACAATATAAAGATTCAACATTAATAATGATGATGATGATGATTAATATATTACACACAATATACTGAAGTCTTAGTGCAATCTGAGGAAATAACTGAGGTATGTTATCATGTTAATTTCAATACAGATAACATTTATTGGTTAGCATAATGATGATGATGATTATGTCACAGCACAGAAGATGAAGTGAAATATTTAGTCCAAGTAGGTCTTCATTCCAATCCTATAGGAAGCCTTCTGAAGTTTGATTAAACTGCACATGCTCGGTGTTTACATCAGCTAAGTGCAGGTAATTTTATCGCCTCATTCGTCCCCCCTTTGGCATTTTAGTCAAGTTCCTCCAAGAAGAGGACCTGAAAGTGCGGACGGACAAAAGCTACGTAAAAACCCACACTCGGTGGTCTGGTTTAAGGGGTGTGTGTGGGAGCTACACAAATAAACCGAACCTCCTGGCAGCGAGGGTGGCCCGTGCCATTCCTGGTTAGCGGCGTGAGAGCTCTGGTGAATGTTAGAGCTGTCACACACACTCCCATCCTCCCCCCTTGTCCTTTTCAGAGTGGGCTGGTCCGTGGGGCATCGTGAAGTGGGTGGGTGGAGGTTGGAGGGGGGCATTCCTCACATTCTCGGATCGTGCTGAAGCTGGACACGAGGAGGCTGAACGCACGAGAGAGGTGTGTGTTGGTCCAACGGGGGGGCTCGTTTTTATGTCATCACTGTCAGACTGAACAGGATGCAGAGAGGTTAACTTAAACCAGAGCCACTGCGTTCTCTCTGTCCTCCTCTCGCTCTCTAGGTAAGTGAAAGGACAAAGGTGTGTGTGTGTGTGTGTGTGTGTGCATGTGTGTTAGATCGAAAGGAGAGCACACAGCTGTTCAGTATCTCACCCAGACAGCTCGAGTGGACTTGGCGTGCTCTGACAAAATCCATTTTGTGATGAAGTTGTGATTAGTGTGATATCCCTGGAATTATGATCTTGGCTCCTCAGAGATCAGTGTATGCACAGCTGGACAGTGCACCATCTCTCACATCAAGAGTGAGAACACAAACGTGTGTGTGTGTGCAAAACTCTCACTGCAACCCCTAGAGAAATATCACTCACATTTTACATTCACACTAAAAAGTGGTTCCCTGTAAAACCCACATAAAGGTGGACTACAACATGATCTACATGTTAAATACATAACCTTACTGTATGTCATGCAAATTATTTGTACTGAAAAAAAATTCTAATGTGAAAAATAAATGATTTATTGGTAAAAAAAAAAAAATCATTTGGCATGAAAAGAAATAAAGGAAAAATAAAACTGGATAATAAATCAGTTGTGTAAAAAAAAATGACTCCAGTGTAAAAAGAAATTAATTGTTTGTTTTTAAAAAAATCACATGGAAATTATGGAGTAAATTATGTGGAAAGAATCAAATTGAATTGATGAATCATGTGGAAAAATAATAGTGCGGAAATAAAAGTGTGTAAAGTGACTTTTACGAAAAAAAATTAATCGCATAAAAATCAAAGCTGAAAAATAAATGAATCGTACAAAAAATAAACAAATTGTGTAAAAAGAATCTTGTAAATACTATGTGAAAAGAAGTGAATCAAGGGAAAAGAATTAAAAGATCTAAAAATTGATGAATCGTGAAAATAAATGAATTGTAAAAAGAATTACATGTAAAACAAATGTGTGAAAAGCGAATCATGTAGAAAGAATAAATCATCTAAAAATTAAAGAATCATGCAGAACGAATCACGTAAAGAAAGAAACGTAAAAATGATGTAAATGGATCAAATTAATCAGGAATAAAGAATTATGTTAAAAAATAATCAAGTGTAAATATCACATGGTAAAATTAACGAAACTTAATAAAGTAACGAAAATTAAGGAAGGAATTATGTAAAAGTAAATGAATTGTGTTTAAATCACATGAAAATAAATTAATGAAAGTAAATGATTTATGTGAAAGTAATTCTGTAAAAATAAATGAATCCTGTGTAAAAAATCACTTGAAAAATAAATAAATTACGTGTAAAGATGATGTGCAAAAATAACCAAACAGTATCAAATAAATCACATATCACTTGTGTAATTAATTTTTAAAAATATTATCATTAACCAAAGATTTATTTAAATTTGTTGAATTAAATCATGTGTTAAACATTTTCACAATTATCGTGTCTGAAAAAATCTCACGTGAAAATTAATCCTGTGGACAGAATAATATGAAAAAAAATTAATGGTGTGTTAAATAATCAAATAAATATAACTACGTGAATCATACAGTATGGAAAATTAATCAAGCGAAAATAAATAATCATGTAAACAAAAATAAAATTTTTAAATAATTAAATTTTGTAAAAAAAAAATCAGATTTGAAAATGAATCTTGTGTAAACATGACATGGAAATAAATGGATTCTGTGGAAATGAATCACGTGACTATAAAAAAATCAGATGCAGAACAACACAAATTAAAAAAACTTGCACTGCCTGGGAAACATTATGTGACGTGTCTAAAAAAGATTTCTCATGTAAAATTTAGTTTTCTGACTAGATGTCAGCCATTTTGAATCAGATTTGAGCTGATGATGACTCTCCTTCACCTGCTCAGCCAATAAAATCACCTCATTAGAGAGACAGTTGTTATAAAACTTGGTAAAAATGTTGCAGATAAACGTGAAGTCACGTTCAGAAATCCATCGACCCCGCCTGGCTCGCGTGCAAACGGTCTGGCGTGTGTGAGGTCGTGACTGTGACGTGGGCGTGATTTGTGTGAGCGTTTGTATATTCCTGCTCGCGTGTGTGTTTGAAGCATTGAGCTCGAGTGCTTGCGGTTGTTTGTGTATGCACGTCCTCAGTGCCGAAATGTGTGTGTAGGTGTTAGTACCGAGCAACCACACACACACACACACACACGTATGTTCTCTTTCTTGCCAGCCAGATGCGTTCACGTGCAATCATCCAATGAAAACATTCTCATCACTTTAGCAATTATGAATAGATGATCTATCCCCTGTATGTTACTCCATCTACGCCGGTGTTTACATCCACCCTCTCAGCAGCCACTTCATCTCTGCTTCCATTAGGCCCGAAGATCGAGCCTGCCTGATTAGTGCGATCAGCCTGGAGTTACTGTATGATGTCAGCTTTTCTGTGATTGGTGTTCATATGCACAGCTGTCTTAATAAGATAATGCATAAGATGAAATGCACATATACTGTAGAAGGGATGTGTATATATACACATATATATATAACAACATAGGGATGTTCAAGTCAAACCAGGACTTTTGATAGTGCAGAATAAGAGGGCACAGTTCTGAGAGTAAGAGCTCTCTTTATTTCTCTATATAATCCCCTGCTACACTAATGCACTTATGCCAGTGCTTCACTAGTGCTTGGATACCATCAAGGCCATCTCAGTATGCTGGAGCCATGATCAGACTGCCTGAAATGTTGGCCTCCCAGGAAATCCCATAACGGCCCAAACATGTAGAAATGGCTTGGAGTGAGGTCAGGACTACAGTGCTACAGACTTGTGTGTCTCTTCTGCAAGTTGGCATTGATTTTCATGAATGCGCTGTTCCACTCATTGAATGTTCACGGGAATGTTCTCCGAGCCACCTCAGGCCTGGGTCGTCATTCATGAATGTACAGTAGTCTTCTTTAAAATGTTTGCATCATTCAAATGTTTTACTGCAGGTAAGAGTCACCAGCAAACGTCCCAGTTTGACTGGAATGCCTCCTGTGTTATTAAATGCATTAATGCTGATTAAGACAAACAAGCAAGAATATGATGGCTTTCCTTTATACAGTACCACAGTGGGGTTGAATTCTCCAGTCTGATTATTTAGAAGGTGTGCCCTATTTTGGTGTTACAACTAGGGGTTCCAGGTGTAAATATACACCTGTTGCTAAACCTACAGTATTAGCAATAGGTTTATATTCAACAATGAATGAAAATTAAATAAAAATTAAATAAAAATGGAGCAATTGTTTATTGCAGTTATAAAATAAGATAAGGAACTATTCAAAATGTTGTGAAAACATTTATTAGGCAACAGGATGCACGTTGGAGCACCACTGGCGTTGATTTGTTGCAACAATGTTGATTAAATGACACTTGGCTAACATTAAATGAATGACTCCAACTTCAAAACAACATGTATTCTCAACAAAAATACACCCTGATTCACAGGTTCAAACTGGTTCAAAATCTGGTCATAGCAGTAACAGCGCTGAATGCAAGCTACCGGTCTACCAGGGAACCCACAGCAAACACTACCTTTTAAAAAGAAAGCTAACATTTCTTTGTTTTTGTTTAGTATTTCATTTCCTACACTCTACAACTATACTGGAGATTACAAAACTATGAAATAACACATATGGAATTGGGTGATTAAGTAACAACAACAGCAACAGTCAGTTGTTAGTTAAGACACAAAGGTCAACTGTTCTGGAACAGTTCTTGCAAGAACAGTATTGTGTCAAGTGCATTTGCAAAACCCATCAAGCACCATAATGAAACTGGAAGACCTTCCCAGGAAGCAAGAACAAAACTTACCTCTGCTAAAAAATCTGGAAATGACCACGGAGTTAGAAAGTCATCCCAAACCTTTGAGCGAGCCACCAGTGTAAGTATCACTTTTTCAAACAACAAGAGCTACCAAAAAAACCCCGCTCCAAGTAAAAAATGACTAGACAACTGCAATTTATTGTTACAAAACATTGGGAAGGTGGAAATATGAAAAAGAAAAACCCTGCATTGGTAGTATGAGCATGTACAGGATGGACAGAACCATCAAGATTCATTCAACTTGGGCGAACAGATATTATGAGGCAAGTTTGTCCCAGCATCCTACACCATTAGGGTTCCTGCAGCATAACCATCTCTCAGACAATATCTGCACGTTGTGTGTATGGGAGACATGCAAAAAGGAAATAGACAGCAAATTGTTTACTGTGTAAATCAAAGGAATTGTTTCCTCCTGGCTGCACATTCTTAATAACAAAGCTAATTAAGATCATTAATAGTTGTTCTTGGTCTAATGTGGATTTTTTTTTTTAACAAAAAGGGCTGTCCTTAACACGTCTTTAAGCAGCACAAATATGTCTTTTAGAAGATTTGTTTTGATGAAATAAAAGAAATGAAATTAAACTATGACTCAGTAGACGGGATGATTTCAAGATTCCTAACTATTTCTTCCTTGGACACTAGCCCCTTCACACTGACCAACAATCTGGTCTCCTTGAAAATAAGGAATATTTTACAGTTATTACTTCTAGTCATGCTTAAAAGTGGTTCTACATATTCCCATTGAAAAAAGAAAGAAAGGAAATCAATTTTGGTGCAAACATTCTTTTTATGATAAAATAATGACTGTATGTTTACACATGTTTGTGTATTTTTCAAATCTGCCAATTATCATTTTACCGTGACATGACCACAACGATAACTGATCTCAGTCTGGGATAAAGTGCAGTGTTTCCTCAATAGTCTTCCAAAAGCAAAGCAAGGTCTTGTACCTTTTTAAAGTTTCCATATTTTATTACTTTAACAAGAAACAACAATTTTGTTAACACAAGCCTCTGCGTTCCATCAAAATGTATGTTAATGTTTCAACTGAAATATCCTCAAATAAAGCATTTTCATACCTTAAACTTCCTTTATTTGACTCCTCTTCCAAATACACCTTTTCAGTGTTTTATGTAAATGAGCTATTGCTGAGCCACGCCCCTCCACATCTGAGCAACAAGCCGGGGTAGGAGTATCTTCTATTTAAATTGCAATAAAAACAAGAAGGGGGGTGGGGGGGCAGGCAATATTTTCTCTCATGTTTTTTGTTGCCCCTTGCACGCTAGAGACCCATCTGAATTTATAACAATGAATTGTTAGAAAAGTGAATTTTGCATAATTGCTTCCTTTAAAAGAAGCATCTGTGAGGCATGTGTGATTGATATAATAGATTAAATACAGTAGATTTTGGAAGGAGCATTAGACCTCCTTTACATCTGGGTCAACTTGCGTTCAAAGATACATGAAGAAAGATCCCCAAGGAGGTGCGTCTCTCAATTCAGATGATTGACATTCCATGCAATTGGCGGATTGTTCTTGATACAGGGCTTTTGCTAATTAAATAAAAAAAATAAAGCAGGTCACATTAAACTATCTAAGTAAGTAAAATTTATTTATATGCAACAATTAAAAAAAAATTAGTAAATGAATGTATAGAAAGTCATTTTAAATATGATGATGATCATGATGATTGATTTTTTTTATATTAAAACATTTTGCTAAAATAAAACATTTTTAACTTCATTGATATAGCACAACAGACAGACATACAGTAAGCAGCACTACAAGAATAAAAAAAAAGTAATACAAGGCAATACAAAATTTTAAATAAAAATTAAAATGTAAGAAATATATAGATTTATAATTGTATAGCTTGGTCGATTTTGTATTTAATGAGCAAGGAAAAACTCCTGAGACATCATGAGTAAGAAAACTTGAGAGGGACCAGACTCAAAAGGGAACGCATCCTCGTTTGGGTGATCCTGGACAGTACGACCATAAATAAATCCCTTTTATAACTGTGAGGTCAAAAGTGCAGTTGTATAACAGGAAATGTGTTTTTTGTTAACATGAAGTCCATTTTGTTGAACTTACTAACTGTTCCCTTATAGAGCCTGGGGTACAACACTGTGGCCATTTCAGTCACAAAACTGCAGTCATAAGTCATACAGAAAGTCATAAAATGACCTGCAAGAAAAAAGGAGAGATGAGGTCCAGTCCTGTGCAAAAGTCTTAGCCACATGCAAATAACTGCTTTAGAGCAAGGGCGTGTGTAAAAAAGTTTATACATTCAAAAAAAATACTATAAAAAGTATTAAACAGTAATTAATAAAACAAAGACAATAACTGGTGTGACGAGTCTTTGCTTATAATATAGTCTCAGGTCATATGTGTGCAGTTTTATAAGGAAATGAGCTGCTTAGTTTTACTGAACATCCTGCCGAACCCGCTACAGTCCTCCTGAGCAATTTGTTGCACCTGCTTCTTTTTTCATGCATGTAAATCCCAGAAGCGTTCTTTTTCATGTCTGTTTCTGAAAAGTAGTCTTTTACATAACATGCTGCTTTCTTTTCTGGTGTACAGATGTTTTGTTTGTGTGTGTGTGTGTGTGTGTGTGTGTGTGTGTGTGTGTGTACGGAATTAATAATGAACTCATAAAATCAACATGTATAAAAAAAAGCACTGTATTTGCATCCAATGGAGTGTTTGCTGGATCCTGCCACACTGACGGCTCAGAGACGTCTAGCCGCAAGCAATTTTACTATACACGAGATATGAATCCAAACTCCCCAGGTTTAACTATTCAGGAACCTACAGCAAGCCTCAAGGTGCTGAGAAGACTCCTACAGTAAGTGTGTGCTGCATTTATAGTGTCCAGACATTTATTATTATCATCCCATCACCTTATTCTGTTATCAAGTTAGAAATATACATTATACATTTTGATTTAGTTCAATCATATTATTAATCATAACATGTGTACTCGTATGTAAAGTGATGCAGTACAGAAATCTTAATCATAAAAAAATTTGTCTGGAATTTACACAACTGAAATAAATGTTTGCCTTGACAGATTTTAATCTCGACCAGCGGTCATGATAGCACGGTTTTATGGCTGCTATCCACCAGGATCTCCGCCTGGGTCAGACTCAGCAGGGATTTTGTGCAAATAAATCTTTTTTTTTTGTTCCTTTGGAGGAAATATCGATCATTGGGGGGAAAAAAAACAGATCTAAAGAATAATGTAATCCATGTATAGACATTCAGAGGCATTATGGCTTGTGCTAAAATTCTGGCTTTATGTCAACTACGGATGGTTTTATAAAGAAAATTGATTATAATAGCGAATTATTTTCTCTTAGCCTTCAGAGGAGCTGCATGCACTCCGTTTAGCACAATTATGTAATTATAGTTGTGAAAGTCATTCCTCATGCTCTTTCAAAATCCTGGAATATGGCCGTGCCATGAGGGAAGAAAAACTACATAGATGTGATAACACATTCAGGTGGTCAGCTGACTTAATTTTATTGCCACATAACGTTGCTGAGTCTAGACCTGAGCGAATTAAGTAACCCCAGATCATAACACTGTCTCCAGAGGCTTGTACAGTGGACACTATGCATGATGGGAGCATCGCTTCATGAGCTTCCCTTCCTACCCTGATGCACCATCACATTTTTCCATTGCTCTAATCTTAAATGATCTTAATTTTTTTTTTCCCACCATGTTTCTTTTGTAAAGATGCATCCCTTATTAATGTGTTTTTAGTTTCAGTAATTTCAGATGTTCTTAGTAATTTTCTTTTCATTTGATTTGATTCATTCATCTACTATATGCTTACACTGTACAGAGTTGCAGGAGGCCTGGAGCCTTTCTCAGGTAACTTTGGGCACAAGGCAGGGTACAACCCGGACAGGGTGCTAACACATCGCAGGGCACACGCACAGACACTACGGACAATTTGGGAACCCCAATTAACCTAATCTGCTTGTCTCTGGACTGTGGGAGGAAACCAAAGTATGTGAAGGAAACCCACCAAGCACAAGCAGGAACATGCAAACTCCACGCACACAGACCCCAAGGCGGGAATTGAACCCTTGACCCTGAGGACGTGAGGCCACAGTCCTAACCACACTAACAATAATTTTAAAAAAATAATAATTCCAATCTCTGAAGGTCTGAAATAATCATCATGAGTTCTCAGTAAAATCAATGTGTTTAGTAAAAATCCATTTGCATATTATTATACACTTTCAATGGTCAACTGTTAATAATAAAAAATTATACTCTTGTATTAATGTACAGAATAATAAACTGCTGAATGAATGCTTGATTGTGATTGGTCAGAAAGTGTTGGTTTATTTTATTTTTGAGTTTATTTTTATTATTAATTTGTGCACGATGCCGATGGCAATAATATGCTGTTGTAACAGCTCATTTGGGGGACTAAAACAAACACACAACTTGAATGGATTATAAAATGTGCATATAATTATTGCTTATGTAACACTTTATGGAAGGAGTCTCCAGTGTGAGTGCTTTATTACAGTCCGAGGTCTTCCTCACGTTTAATTCGTCTTACACTTTCTCAGTGACGCATCTCTGTAGCTTCACTTGTGTCGAATATTTTCCTCTAACAGCAAGTGTGTTTTACTCCCTACATCCACACTAAACCTGGCCTTAATCGAGGTAATAGTCTGAGAGGATATGGGATGAATTTAGGACGAGCTCTGCACAGTTTCAGTATTAACTTTTTCAACATGGAGGTCACATTAAACATTAGAGAGAACACACAACCTACTTCACATTGTCAAGATCAATTCAAAGCAAAGCTGTCACAGACATCCAGCTTCTCAGCAGCCTGTCCATCTCCCCGAGCTCATTAATGAAGCGCGCGGTAGCTCAGCATGCCCGGGTGGTGCCCGCGTCCACCCAGGGGTCAAGGCCTGGGTTAAAGAACGGGCCCTCGAGGTCCGGGTGGAGGTCAGGGCAGGTTACATGCAGTCAGGGGCACCGCAGTGCCATCGCGAGGGCAGTGGTCATGGCCTGCACTCAGCCACATACACACACACACACACACACACACATACACACACACTTCCCTTCCTTCATCCATCTACACAACCCCTCAGGAGCCACCCAGTCCTCCTCTTAACCCCGGCCCTCCTCCCCTGCCTTTTCAATGTTATCCTTTTTTCGTGCACTAATTGCTCGTAATTTGCTTGTTGAAAGAATCCCCAGCTTGTCTGGCCTCTGACGCGACTGTAACTGGAGCTCCCCGGAGGAGCATGAGGACTCATTTGGCTAATGTGCAGAAACACACTCTCTTACACACACACACACACACACACACACACACACACACACACACACACACACACACACACACTCTCTCTCTCTCTTTCTCTCTGTTTCTAAAGGTAAA
>JAOVVA010000037.1:34735959-34749888 GCA_028565275.1 Leiocassis micropogon
ACTTCCTTTAATCCGACGTTGTGCAGTCAGAGAGTGAACCCAGTAGCGGCGGGCTTTCATATCCAGTTCCCGACACAGGTTAACACAGAAACTACAGTTTGGGCTGCAGGCTGGCGTTAGACAGAGACAAACGGAAGCCAGTATAGAAGTCAATTGAGCGCCACTACAAAACGCACCATAAACGTCTAGGACGCTCAGAGCGCGTTCGTTTATCCAAAAATTTAACGCCCGTGTGAACAAGGCCTTTAAGTAACACTCGCACTTTTAAACTGCGACACCTTACAAAACAAACACGTCAGTCATATTAAACAGTGGATCATTAAAATTGTTTATTTTTGAAACACCAGGTAAAAGTGGGGGGACTCGGTGCCTTGGTAACAGTGAGAACTTTAAGTCATAAATGGAAACAGAAAAAAAACATTGAAAAATATTAAAAGATGTTTAAAATACATGTCTAAACAAACAACAGGAGACATGTTCACATTCCAACCTTTTTTATGCGGAATCCACATTACTGTATATTTTCTATTTTTATTTCGTTTTGATTTGAGTGAAATATTGTTTATATAAAAATTTTATAGATTGCCCATGAAATACAAAAGCATGGATAACATAGTATTTTTTTTATCGTAACTGACGTGTAATTTTAGAAATTTGGGTTAAAAAATATAATTTTAAGACAAATATTAAAAAAAAAAAAAGTGTAAAAATGTCTTTTTAGGCTTCTCAATAAATTAAGAGCCTGGCATTATAACATTTCTTTCTTTTTTTAAAGTATATGTATAAAGAGGTAAAGGTCAGTAAAAATACAAGTCAATATTGAGTTAAATTTAGAAATACATACATACACACACACACACACACACACACACACACAACATATATATCACTATTAATAATTGAGTGTTTTGTGATTTTGGTGAACATCAATCAATCCACTTCTGGGCTTCTAAATTTCTAGACAAATCTTTCACCTTTCACTTTGCATCCCAGTGTCTGCACTTCGTGTGTGTGTGTTTTCCAGGACTGGGGTAAAGACAGAGACGGATGCTGTTTGGACAGCTCTGTGGGTGTGGGTGGTCGTGTCTTTATAGAGTCTGCGCTGAAGTGAACTGTTGAAGGCGACTGGAAAAGCCTGAGTGCAATCACAACAGCAGGGCCTCGTTCTGAAAACCCAAGTGTGGAGGGTAAGGGGAAAGGGGTGGGAGGGCGGAGGGGTGCCCCAGGCTGTAAGACTAAGCCCATGTCATCTCGACAAAGCCAGGCATTCAGGGTCTAACACACACACACACACACACACACACACACACACACACATACACTCAGACTTGTTCCTTTCTGCTTTATAAAGTTTTAATAGATTTAAATGGTTGGGAGTGTAGCCTGTTGGTGCTTGACTCACGGTCAAACTCTCCTCCCCTAAAGTGTGTGTGTGTGGCGCGGGTGGGGGTGTGTGCTTTGATTACTTTGAAACATCGGGCATCTTTGTTCCTCAAGCTGCTGATTCGTATCTCTGTTATAAAATCAGTAAAATGCAGTGGTGACGTGTGACGTGATGCCAATATAGGCATGATGGAGGAATAAAACACTGCATCATGCCTATATTGAAAAATAATCAATGATGGGATGAAGTAGAGTTAGTGTTAACCAGCTTGAAGTTCCAAGAGTTATTGTTAATCAGCCTGAAGTTCCAATAACATCATGTCTAGACTTTGCTCTTATACCACAGCAAATAACTGCTAGCAATTACAATTATCATTAATGAAAGAATGACTTTTTTTTTTTATCCAATTTGAGTTACAGGTAATATTATGAAAATATTTTTTGGGACACCTTATGGTCACTTCCTTCACAATCTTTTTAATTTCTTTCTTCAAAATAATGAGACGCGCACTCAGACAATAAAAATCTTGAATAGAGATTTAGAATAGAGAGAATAGAAGATTACATCTTTATATCTTGTATCTTGTAGCACAGATCCTTCACATTTTCAGTGCAGTACACTGATCTATCTGCTGAGTGTGTGTGTGTGTGTGTGTGTGTGTGTGTGTGTGTGTTTCTGATTGGCTTTTTCTGTCATGTCTTTTTCCGGTCTCTCTGGTCTGCACATAACGACTGCTCTGCTTCTTGCTTTGTGGTCTAATCTCTGTGGTCTGTGTGTGAGGGGATACTTGTGGCTGTTTTGGTCGTTCTGTTCTCCTATGTGTTCTGGGTTTCCTGTCTTTGATTTTGCTGCTCCTCTGATCTGTGTGTATGTGTGTGTGTGTGTGTGTGTGTGTGTGTGTGTGTGGAGAGATACTCTAGATTTGTGTTTTAGTCGAAGACATGCACATTTGATGCTCTAGGCAAACACCTCCCTTTCCTGATCTAGACCTTGACAAGTCGACTATTATCAGTCTTGGTCAGCCTTATGCTGCGTTATGTACGCTTACGGCTGCTAGGACAGGTCAGAGGTTAGGCTTCTGTGTCAACCTGGACAATTTTATTTTCTCACCCTTCCATGGCCCATGGAGTGGCCTTGATGTTTTCTGGCATTTTAATTATTATTGTCGTTTTTAGCTAGTTAGTTAGTTAGTTTAGTTAGTTTAGTTCGTTAGTCAAAATTAGTCAAAAATTTGTCTGACATATGTCATTTTTACATTCTAACTAGTGCACTATGGTGGGCATACAATCCCTTTTTCCACACACCAAGTAGTGCCCTTGATCAGGGGTTGGATCAATTTGGAACAACTTAGAAGTGATTATTAAGGTATTGAATGTGGTTTTTGGCAAGCAGTTGCTATCTCCTTTCACCCATGCTGCAATTGAGTAAATGTAATAAACGTCCCAGTGCTGTTACGGTCCATCATCACCACTCGTGGAATGTCCTTTGTCCATTTAGACTGCTTAGTCGAAACCGATGTATAATTCCTATTATATCACCGCAATACAACAATGTTTTATAAACATATCCATAACTTATTAAAGAATTTTACCAATATTGTTTATCTATAGCTCCATTGTATATTGTGGTACATCCACAATTTGAACAGAATAGTTCCTGTTAATCACTCAATTTAACGTTGTTTCCTCACCACCTTTCTAATTAAGTTAATAAAACCAAATCATTTTCCAGGGAAATATTTCTCCTGTCTTGAAGATGTCAGAAAACCTGAATTTGCAGCTTCAAACTTTGACTGTCACACATAGTGAAGTATTTTATTCCTTTAATATCTTAGCAATTTGTCAATGATCACAATTTTTATTTATTAAGAAGCATGTCGTATGTTTTACCTGCTTTGTTACCTTTACTAACATAAAACACAATATGTCGTGTTTTTGCATACATTATAGCAGCTTAAAAGAGTTGTTTCTCATGTTTCCATTTCGCATGTCAGAATCCTTAATGTTTTCCAAACTTATACTTTACTGACACTTGAGACTCCGTCCATAAACGTTAAATAAACATCTCCTTACAAAAAGCTTAACTATAATGAAATACACAATAAATGACATGTTACTGTAGCAAAATTGATAGACTTGATGTGCGTCTGTAAGATATAGAAATTAATCATCTCTGACCTTTTTTTTTTTTAAACTTTCATTCTCCTAATGTCTGAACGTTTACATTGCTAGTCTCTTGGTTGTTCATCTTTTGTGTCCTTCTGAACTTTCTGCACACTTCCTCTGGTCTTAGCATTGCTGAACTCCCTCAGCTGTGTGTCAAGGTGTGCCTCGAGCAGCACTGGTCTCTGTTACATGTCTTCCTGGTGTCTATTTTGCATCGGTCATTTGTCTCCAGTCTTTATGTTCCTGGTCTCTTTGGTCCTTCTGTTGTTCGTCTCACTACTCTCGTTTTCCTAGTTTTTTACTCTGTAGACCGTTACCTTCTCCTGAAGAGGCTTGAGAATTGAGAATCATGACTGCATTTGTGGAGATGTGCTCGCCTGGGTTAGATCTTACTTGACACCATTTTTGTAAGGGGACTGGGGAAGTCTATGACCTCAGTTCAGCTTCACAATATTCTGCCATTGGTCCCTCTAGGTATAAAAAGTTCTAATTCTTTGACAATTTCTACTATATGCTTCCTGAAGAGAGACTTTTCTATTAATACAAAGAAGGACAAATAAAAATAAACTGGCTACTAAACCTGCTAACCTTCTTTTAAATATGCAAGACAAAAGTTTCTCATGTCAGGTCTAGTCAGGTTCTGTCCAGCTTGCTTATTTGGTAGTGGACCTGCGGACACTTGTATGCCTTTTGTATGCATTGCTTAACTATAACTAATAATTACTTTTTTTCTTTTCTTACCTTTCTCATTAACCAAGATCTAGAGGTTCATAGTCTCTCCAACAAGAGGCTGTTTACCTACAGTATTTGGAGGTCTGCTACACCTTGCTTCTACTCAAATCCTACTTTGTGGTCATCAAGCTCTGCTTCTGACCTTTCCAGTAGTCTACAAGATTCTGTTTCTGACTTTTCCAGTGGTCTACAATCTTCTGCTCATGGCCTTTCCAGTGGTCTACAACCTACTGCTTCTCACTCTTACAGTAGTCTCCGAGGGGTCAACTATCTTCTGGTTCTGCCATGATACACCCTACAAGCTTCTAGCTGTGCCATCTAGAGGCCTTGTTGAGGCCCCTTCCCGATTTGGGGATCTACTCCACCCAGCTCCAATATAATTTAAAGTCACAATTAAGTTAAATTTCTCCCATGCAGAAGGCCACAAGCTACTAATTGAGCTGTCTCAATGCCTACAATCTTCAACTCCTTTCATATGCAAAAGAAGCGGAAGATATCCAGATCCTACTATGAGCCTCAAATATTCCTACTGCTACCCCCTGGGCCTCTATAAGGTCCCACAATGAGGTCAATCACATGAACCACAAGGCCATGCTATGTCTCGACTGCCTGCTGACTGGCCACTGGTTCCTCTGATTAGGATATGGGTATCCCTATCCCTGTTGCTAACCATAAATGTAATTTCTCATTTATATTTATGGATATATATATATTAAACAGGTCTTAACTCCAAATGCCAACAAGGGGATAATAGAGTTCTCTGCTCAGTCATGGTTTCCTCCTCATTCTTATTCCTTTTGCAGTCCTATTAGGGGTTCCTGGCCTCTCTGCACTCTCTGATGTATGTGTGTGTGTGTGTGGCAGGAGGCTCAGGGCTGAGGGCCATGACTTTGCCCTCACCTCTGCCACTCAAGCCATGTATCACTGCCCGAATCATGGGTCGTACAAGGTTTAAGTGTGATAAGATATTAGGCAGTCAGGCGGATCCCTGATGGATGATGTCTACAGACAGGCCATGCTGATAGCAGGATTACAGAAAACACCCACATGTTTTTCTTTTTTTTTTTTTCCATAAAGGACGATGTGCATGCATTTGATTAAAGCACACCTTGAATTATCTGTCTCCACATCCTTCTTTTTTAAATCCCATATTATTGGAGAGATTGACTGACAGACAGCAAAACAGACAGACCGCTGCGAGCCGATGTGTATACAGTGACTTCCTCTGGCCCTTGGGGTCTCTTTCATTCAATAATCCTGTGTTCAAGGTCTTCTTCTTTCTCTTTTTCTCCTTGCTGGTTCATGGAACATCGATAAGTATCTCTAGCCAGGAGCACTACTCCATCAAGTTACAGAGAAAAGACCACCTGAGCTTTTTACCACTGCTTTTTTGGATTACTGAGACCATGTTAGAGGTTTTGTATCAGATTTCCATCAAGCGTATACTTGATTTTGTCTGGTTACATCTTCTGACTTCTCCATATGTACTTTAGGTCGGGGTTCTAGATCTTTTGTATCTTTTAAGTTGATAAGAAGACAGGAGGTCTTTGCTTCAGGGAACTTAACTTACCAATGGCTTCCAGATGCCAGTTAATTACCCATCCTGCATCCATTCTGTCATGGAGAAGAAGAGAAAGAAGAGATGCTTGCACATGCATGAAAGAAAGAATGTCTGTCATTTAAAGACCTGTGCTTCCACTCCAGCTACAACCAGAGCCATGAAATGGAAAATGGACAGCTTAGAGTCCACATTTAATTTTTTTTTTTTGGTGGCACAAAGGCTGCAGTTTTCAAAAATCTTTAAAAAACGCAGCCAACCGGGTACGGGTCACCTGTAACCACATTCATACACACACACACACCTGGTCCAGCCTCTGAGATTACAGCTCTATGTGTGTGGGTGTGAGTTTGCCATCTCTGGGAAACTCTCTAGGAAAAAATACTTTTTTTAGCCTATGACTCTTTCCTAACCTCAGGGATGTGTTTGAAGATGGAGAAAGAACCTCAAGAACTAAACACACATTTAAAACACACAAATTTCAGCACTTCTGTTTCTGCTATTATATATGCAATCCCCTCCTTTCTCGATTGTATATACAACTACCATCCAGGAATTATTTAAGTCTGTCAGTAAAAAGGGTAGATCAGCAATGATTATTTTATGTACTGCAAGCAAATTAAGGCTCGGTCATGATAATGGCGCCGCTTGAAGTTCGCCAAATACCCAGTCGTGAAAGAGGCAGTTCCCGAAAAACTGTTTCGATCATGTTACATCATCACAAGGTGGCTTTCGGGCCAAGTGATGGATATGATGCTGTTCCTGGATTGCTATGTCACATCACACAGTCTGTGTTTGTTATTGTGGCTGACGAATGAGCGCAAAATACTGGTGAAATTTAGAGGTGGGAGGGCAAAACCAACACACACTAGTTCTACGGCCCACACAATATAGTGATGTCTGTGGTTTCAACATTTGTACCCAGTAATAAATTATACACTTAAAGTACACCTAAACAAATGTCTTGGCCATTGGGCCTTGAAATTGAAACAGTAACCTGAAGTCATAAAAACTGACATGAATTTGAACGAGGTTGGATTTCATTCCATTCCATAGTAATAAAACTAAAAGAAAAGACCCCGAAGGTAACCTTTCCCAATTTTAACATGAATTAAATGATGTAACAAAAAAAAACCCCACAAAATGTAGTGCACAGGGAAAAAAAAAAATTTCTACTTGGATTGGGAAACACTCCATTCCACTACATCAAACATTTCAAAGGAATAAAGTGAGGAACGCTAAACAGTGCTAGATTGAATCATGTTCCTGCAACTCTCTTTCTTTTTTTTATTATAAAATATTAAGCAGAACATCTCGGCAGAGTTGTGACCTCATGGTCTGAGGATCCTTATAGCGGTGTGACTTCTTGCAGCCTCCTCAATTAGAGTTAAATATACAGGAGGGGAAAGGGTTGCTCAAGCAGCTGATTAATAACTTAATGTTGTTAGCTTCCATAAAAGGTTCTGCTTGGTTGGGGAAACTCTCAGAAGAGCAAAATGAAGAATGCCAAAGAGTGCTAGATAGAATTTGTCATGTTTGCTGAATACTTGTGAAGCATCTTTATGTTCTGAGATGTTTCTACAACAATTCTAATTGGCATTCATTGTAAAAATTCTTCAAGGGGTTTTCAAGAATTCATCAATCATTCCTTGTAAACGTCTCCAAGGGTTCTCCAAGAATTCATCAATCATTCCTTGTAAAATTCTTCCAGGGTTCTCCAAATGTCCTTCAAGCATTAGTTGGATATTTAAATGTTCTTAGCTTCCAAAAAGCTTCCTACTTGGTTAAGGTAAACTCCTTTGTACAGCAAAAGAGAGAAATGAAAAAAATAAGAATTAAAGATTGCTAGTTGTACCCGTCCTGAAGTCTCTTGGAGCTTCGTATATATTTTAACACTGATGCAGAAGATGGTGTGATGGTGTGAAGGTGTGGAAATTAGAAGTTAGAGTCAGGTATTTTAAGGGTGTGGTTAGAATGAGAACGGGATCGACCTAAGGATGTATGACAGACATGATGCTGATCATGATTCGGTGCTGAGATGGAGTAAACACACCCTGCTGATTTGACAGAAAAAATTCTCCTTGCTGTTTCTTGATGATAATTTGATGTGTCAGTTCAGTTTGAAAGCAAACTTGCGTTATGTTCACGGATGCATTTACTGTACATTACAGCTGTGTGTGTGTGTGTGTGTGAGAGAGAGAGAGAGAGAGAGAGAGAGAGAGAGATAAAGACAGAGAGAGAGGGAGAAAGGGGGAGAGAGAAACATCTGTTTTACATAAGAGTTAAGCAGGCTAAGAGCTAGAGAAAGGGTGTGGGGGGGGGGGTATTAGAGGTAATTTACTTATTTGGAGCAAAAAAAGCTTCAATCACAGAAGCTGTGATTGTAAATGGATCTGCAGCTTATCTCCAGCTCTGATCGAGGAGCCTGCAGGGAGACGCACGGCCGTGAGGAGGCTCCGATCACGAGGCCCCTGGTTCCGCCGCCGATATTCTGTGTCGCTCTTGTTACATTCGTAAAAATTGCATTAGAGGGAACCTATTAAGCGTTTCTTTTTTCCTATATAAGGGCAATTACTGGCCGGGCCGGGGGAAATGAAGTGGCGATTTAAGATGTCAGCTTTGCTTCGCCTGCTGTTCCGTTGCCGGCGTTGACATGGAGACGAATCGCCTGAGTCATACTCCTTACATGAGCAGGATTCCTGTCTGAACCAGATAATTATTTTTATGTGGGTGTTTTTCCTGCAATAAAACTCTGATTATTGACTAAAGTATTCTGAATGTGCGTCATACAGAACCCAGAGTGTGTGTTTGTGTGTGTGTGGTATTTTGGTCAGGTGCTGTGGTCATTGATATCTCTATTTACTACACCCAAAAAAATAAATCAGCTTCCTTCGGATGAAACACCGTGTCCTTGGGTTCTAGATCAAACCAGAAAATCTTTAATGGTTCCACCAGGGGGACTAGTCCAGATTTTCAAGGGCTATACCGTACATCTGACACTGATCTTCATTCTCCATTCTTAGAAGCAGTGGCTCTTTGGATAAGACAGTTCTAAGCTTTCCTCTTGATAAATTTCTCCATAGGAACTTTAAGTTTTTTTAGCATGCATACTAATCATTCCCTATGAGCTCTTGGAATAGTTAAGTCTTGTTAACTTTCTACATGGAAATCTTTCAGATCAGAGAACATCCCGTTGCATGTTTCTACACACAGGTAGACCTTGAAGGACAAATTTAAACATCGTTAAGAAGGGTCATTGAATTTAAATCCAAATTTTAAACAATTCTAAGTTATTCTTTCTTAATCTATTTTTAAAAAGCCACTCTGTTGTATGGTTCTTTGTAGAAATTTGAGTGATTCTATTGACAAACAATGGAACCTTTTGTATTTCTAAGATCATTTTTGTAACTGGTTCTCTGGATGTGATTTCTCAAGCCTCCTATATAAATATATATTCTTTAAAGAAACATGCTGTTGGAGGGTTCCACATACTGTATAACTTTTACAGATTCTTACAGAGAGACAAATTGAAGGACACACCTTTTTTTTTAGAGTTCTTAAGATGAACTCGATATCTATTTTTAGATATCTTCATGAAGACTCCAGGCAAATGTGATTTGCTTAACAAATCTGATCTTTAGGATTAACTGTCCACACTTGGAAGTGATCAGATCAGATAGACTGAAGACCCAAATCTGACACTTAGATATAAAGACATCAGAGGCTTGCATGCAGCACAATATTTCCTCATCTATCACCATGTTTCTGTAGATTCCCTCTGACTTTAATGGTACTTCATCCTCTCTCCAGGAACTATTGTCCCCCATTTCCATACTGTCACTCTTCACGAAAACATGGTTAATCTAGCCGTGCGGAAAATTCAAGGGCTTGAAAAGTCAGGGCGTGACTTTTCTTTACTTAACGGTAACTTTACTACTGCAACCTTGTAAAGCATGGCAACCTAACTTTCTACAGACTTCTATTTTTAATTTCTGTCTCCATTTTTGCTACCGTCTACCGTTTTCAACGAGTTTTCAGCACGAGTTTCCATGTCCTCTACCACGAGATTGTGTGGACTTGAACTTCCACATAAGGCTGTGAGCGACATAATAATGGACAGTTCAAAATCCAATCCGAGTGGATAGAACCTCCAGCCGGAGACACATTTTTAATAATCCAATTTGGATCTGATTTCAAATCACCTCTGGATGTGGTTTGCAAAAATTGCAGATTTAATGTGATGCATGTAAGTCAACTGATTCCAATCTGGAATTGCCAGATTCGAATTCTAATTGTCAGTCCGAACAAGGCGTTAGAGGTTCTATATTGAATGTTTCGGAATTGGGAAACGTTATCTGCTTTTTAATGTTTCTGTATAGAGCCTTTAGGGTTCATACAGAGAAGCAAAGAAAGAGACACAATATTTCTCCTAGCAGAGTGTACACTAATGATTCTCATAAATTAAATGACAGGTTCTTAGCTTTCTAATTACAGTATGTTTCCTTGGATAAATAATCATTTATTCTATGTAGGGTACTACAGTGGACCTTATGGGTTCTCAGGATGGGACAGAATCTTAGACAATATGCCTCCATTAATTCTCACTTACTCACTCACTCACTTGCTCGTTCACGCATTCACTCATCATCTATACCCCTTTATCTTTATCTACAGTGTCGCGGGGGCCTGGGTCTCTCCTGGTACACCCTGGATAGGGTGCCAATCCATTGCAGGGTGCATGGACATACCCACACTCACATGCTCATTCACACACTAAAGGCAATTTGGCAGCGTAAATGAACCTAATGTGCATGTCTTTGGACTATGACCGAAGGCGGGAATCAAACCCAGACCCTGGAGGTGGTGACAGTGCTAACAAATGAGCCACCTCTATTTTTTTTCTCTAAATGTTCACTTTAATTGTTCAGGAATTTCTACAGAGGTTTTAGTTAAAGTCTTTGTGACTGGGACACACTCTGATTAATGGTTCCACACAGACCCTTTCAGGAGTCCCACTGGCCATATGCCAAATCCCATATAAGGAATGTACAACCAGTTTAACTATTTTTTTTTTCTGTACGCTAGTTGTTTTGTAAGATTTCCTAAATAGTTGCGAGTTCTTAGCTTCGTAATGAAGTTCTACATGGAACCCTTTCTCATGAGGGAGCACTTTGTTGTAGGGTTCTACATAAAATTTTATTATTATTTTATTATTATAATTTTTTATTTATTTATTTATTTTTTTTGAGGATGTACACTAATGGCTATCCAAGGGTTCTTATGATGGGTAAGGGGTTTTAGTTTCGAAACCCATAAGCAAGTTCTAGAAAGTTCCTTATTCAGCTTTGTCCTTGACTTTTACTCATGAAGTCCCATTGTGATATCTTATGAACATCCTGGTGCAGTCCCGTGACAATCTGTGCATTTGTGTTCCCGCGACATCATTTCCAAAATAGTGGTGTGTCTGAATAGCACATGCGACACGACTAGCTAATTTTAAAAAGCTTGTTTTTTGTTACTGAAAGTAAGTTTCATCAAAATTAACAATTATAATCTTATATATTATATTTAACCCGGAACACATGTCATGTAGGGCTTTTGACCCCAAAATTGTCAGGGAAAATGCCATGTGACATCTTTGGAAATGTGTTCCATGTGGTCTGTTCGGTCTGTGTTATATCCATCGTAATGTCCCTTAAAGGAGAAATGGGTCTTATGGGTTAACCAGATTCTATTTGGAGAGCTTTCTGATGGAGAAACTCTGCTGAAGAACCTTTAAAGGTTCCTACAGAGGAGAAAACGAAGGAATGAGCAAGCTTTCTGGATTAATTTTGTTTTATTTTTTACATGTTTATAGATTTTTTTTGGCATTAAAAAGAGTTTAAGAGGTTTTGAGGATAGCGCAGTTGTTTTAGGCTTCTACATCAAACCACAAGGAAACAAAGACAAATTGAGGAACCTCAAAAAGAGTGCTATCTGAAATCTGAATCTGTCAAGTTTCCTGTTTGCTCGTGTTTTCTAACAGAAAAGCTCAGAACATTTGCTAAAAGTTATTTTTGTAACATTACAGTCTGACCTGTCAGATACAATACCGAAAGCTCGGCTAACGTTCTGCAGTGTTTGCCCGCAGTATTTACAGGACCGAAGCTGAACCTCAGTGTGTTTTTTACACTGCGTGTGTGTGATTGTTGTGGAACTCTGGTATCTCGTCCGTGTGTGACAGTAGAAGACGGATCGGGTCTGTTCTTGATCTGGGCGATCTCAGCTGTTGACATCATGTCAGGGACTGTGCATGTGGGAGAGCAGATCACTCAGTCACGCCGTGCTTCACGATGTCCGGCTGTTATCCGGGTTCTTACGATGACGGCTGTTGACTGCGCTGCCCCCCGGTGGAAGTAAACACAAATAACAAACACTGACCCTTTGACTCACAAGTTCTCTCTTACTCTCGTTTCACCTACTCACATGTCCTACAACTTCAGATTTATTGTTTCCCAAACGGCGTGTGACTCAGATGTGTAACCGGATCACTTGGGATGATGAAGAAAGAAGGGCAAATCCGTCCCACGCTGCGGCAAAGATCTCTCTCTCTCTCTCTTTTTCTTTCTCTCTCTCTCTCTCTTTCTGATTTCCAGACTCATCTGATGCTTCCCCGCTTACACGCTCTGTCCTGTGCTTTCCGCTGCTGCGTCATGACCGTCGTGCGCACAAACGCCATGAACCAACCACAGGCTGTGCGTCATGCCATGTGCATGCTCAGGAGACGATCCTCTGTGTCACTTAGGGACGCCGGTACCTGATTGAAACCAGATAAAGATCGCTAATGTACTTTGAGATTACCGCAGGTTACTCCAGAATTAGACCAGGGCGGCGGATATTTCGAAACTGACTGCGAGGGCCGATGTACGCAGATAAACCATGAAGTCACGGACACACTCGTAGATCATGTTAGATGCTCACACGGCGTCCATAAAAGGCTCGGGTTTCTACTTCCACTCTGATTCGTGCAGGCTTGGGTTTGAAGACTTGTTTTTATTCTTCCCACAATAATACAGTGCGTTTTTAACATTTGTTTAATGATTTTTGTTATACATTATAGCAGCAGTAAACGCTCATTCCATCACCAGCCTCTCTTTTTTTCCCCTCTTTCAGGAAAGTAATAAAAAAAAAAAACTGAGATTGTTGTGTTACTGAGGACAGTGTAAACTCCTCCGTCTGGCACGACAGGAATTTTAACACAATTCCGCATCCAAAAATAAAACGGACCGTCAGCTTACTCCACATTTATATTCTAAGGGTTTCTCAATATTCTCTCTCATTTTTGAATAAAATACTGAAAAAGAAAATACACCTATAATGAATAAAAATACAGCTTTATTGGGGGAAAAAATTAAGACTGCAAGCGTTCCACATTGATAAAGTTTCCAGCACCAGAGGGGAAATTTAGTTTAGTTTAGTTTAACGTTTTATGCAAACGTTATGGTTTACCAAAATCTTTTTTTAACACTATTCTATAAACCTAAAAAAAATACAGTTACAAATTTCTCTCTCTCTCTCTCTCTCTCTCTCTCTCATTCATATAGTGTCACTTTTTTGTCTTTTCTTCTGTTTTTCTCGCGTCTCTCTTTGTCATAGGAAATGCCAATCTTTTTTTTAGTTTCTTTTGCTCTTTCTGTTTCTCTGTCTGTCTGTCATTACTTTTCTTTCTCTCCACTTGTATTCTACCTCTCTGTGAGACTCATTCTCCCTCTGTTTCCCTTACTGTCTATATCTCTCTCTATCCATTTGTCTCCTTTTCTCTTTTACACAGTGTTGCTCTTTCACTGTCTGTCTGACTCAGTCTCTCCCTCTCTCTCCCTCTCTCTCCCTTTCTCTCCCTCTCTCTCTAAGGTAGTGTCTGTCTGCTCAGGATGCTGGTGGCAGGTGGCAGCGACCCTATGTGATAAATGTTCACCCTAACCTTGCTGTACAGTAAACACACACACACACACACACACACACACACACACACACACACACAGACATAGTCTCCAGCCTCTAGGGGAAAAATATTGGTGTGTGTGTGTGTGTGTGTGTGTGTGTGTGTGTGT
>JAOVVA010000037.1:34754344-34766330 GCA_028565275.1 Leiocassis micropogon
ATAGATAGATAGATAGATAGATAGATAGATAGATAGATAGATAGATAGATAGATAGATAGATAGATAGATAACATTTGACTAATACTTGTCTTATTATGAAAGAATTCTGATCTGTTTTCTCATGATTAGATTCCTACTTTAACTTTATTAAAGTTTATTATTAATTATAAATCACAGATTAATTTCTTTATTAAATTTATTAAACTTAATAATTTTTCTTTATGGTGAAATGTATAGATGTATGTTAAATTGATTGTATAGTGTGCAGTGTGAATAAATCAGGAGTATGGACTCCATAACACATTCACAACCATTTTATTAAGCTTCTATAACACAGTGTGAATGCCAATGGCATAATTTATAATACACAGGAAAAGTGCTTCATGACAGAGTAATGAACTAAAAATGTTTTAGTACTTTGGTTTAAGAGCACTAAAATAATTCTTAACTGCATGAAAACGAAATACAGTCAACAGACATAAGCCTGTTATAAAGCCTCTAACACTTTTATACATCAATGCCTGGTGTAATGGTTTTGAGTGTGTTATAAAGTTTATAGTATATGTTAAATAAAGTGAGTTATATGTTAAGTAAAGAGTTTCCTCATTCATTCAGGTTCAAACACCCAGAGAGAGAGAGAGAGCGAGAGAGAGCGAGAGAGAGAGAGACCCAGATTACACTAACACACACACACACACACACACACACACAGCAGACCCACATGTTCACCTGCACTAAAGCTGATGGAATATCTTGTGAAGTTCCCCCTCTGATGGTTCGACCCAGGAACAGCGCTGTACTGCGCTCGGTCCGGGTGGAGAAACCCGATCCCAGCCGCAGGAACTGGGCACGATTAAAGCGATCTTTCTGTACACAACATGTCAGAATGTGGCCAAGGAGAAAGCTCTTTGTTCAGTACAGTTTCCAAGAGCTTCAAACCCTGACATTGCTAAAGAGCTTTCCGCCAGTGGGATTGACAGCTGCATTCATTTATTTATTTATGTTTATGATTTTTGTAAAACTTTTTTAAATGTTCGTAAATTGATTACGAAGATAGCCGATTGCTAAAGTCATGGCGGAGCAAGCGTACAGAAATATCGAACCATGTCCAGTTTAGGGATTTGTAGAAAGTCAGAAAGAAAGATTTTTAAGAGTCGATTGATCTTAGAATTGCGTAATTTCTTCTATCGTTAGCCGTTTTTTTCTTTGTCTAGAGGTTTATTAAGCTGTTAGTTTCTCAAATCTGATTGGCCAAAAGGTATTAATTACGTATCACATGATTAACTATAATTAAAGTACATTTTCTGATGCAGCATCGTTTCCATGACAACGGCTCATTCACAGGGACTGCAAAGGCATTAAAGCTGTAAACTTTACATTTGCCGACATCTTCGAGGAATTTACACGCACCAGTTTTTGTCATTAACAAACCACATGGTTTTGTTCTTCTTTCAGAAAAACAGAGAGGCTGGTGAGGGAACGAACGTTTACACCTGCAATAATAAAAGTCAGAACAGGAACCCACTGAAATTACACAACATTATAAGAAATCGTATATACCAAATCCCAGTTTGACTTGAAAACCTCTCATACATAAAAAATTTATAATCTTTGTTAAAATCTAATTCTTGAAAAAACTAATATTTGGATTTTTAACAATAAATATACTTTATTTTGACCCTATATGTTTTATATAAGAAATAAAGCATATACAGTAGGGTCAAATAAAGCCGATTTATTGTTAAAAATTGAATTTCAAAATCCAGAACAAAAAAAAAAAGATTTCAGAAGACAATTGTACTGATATGTTATTTCAATATGTAAAAACATCAATAGATTCGGATGATTTTTTGGACTGCAAAACAAACACCAAACACAGGGAGAACATGCAAACTCCACACACAGACCCGAGGCAGAATTCAAACCAAGGCTACATTTGTTTTGTATCAAACATTTGTAAACTTCTACCAGATGCATATTGACCTGAAAGCTACTAATTTTTCAGAGAGCAAGAGAATCCGGAATCATGACTTCTTTTAAATTACCGTGAGTGATTTAGGAGGAATTTATGCATTGAAGAGATAGTGATATTTTTTTATGCATTGAAGAGATAGGGTCTCAATTTTTTTTTTCTTTAACAAGTTTGTCGTACTTAACATTGCTGTTATTTTCAGTTATTCTATTTTCTGTAGTTTTGCACTTTGACTTAAATTTAATATAATTTTCAAAGTCAGTGATTTATTTTACTCATTAAACGCTATACTAAAACCTAACATGTATAAATTTTTCAGCTTGATGTTGTTGGATCTATTCCTGTCCGATTCTCAGTTCAGTCCCATTCCTGCCCCGTGTGCCGGTCCGTTCGTGCCACGCCAAGCCACCAGCGCCACGCTCGCTCCTTCACATGGCGCTGTTTGTTTGTTCCTGTAGAGGAGGAGAGGGGGGGTGGGTGGGTGGAGAGGGGCAGTAACGGCCCGGTGCTGAGTGCTGGCGATAAATTAGCTGCCCACTGGGGTTAAAGCAACACTCAGGGTAGAGGACAGAGGTAGAGAGCCAGCGTAAACACAGATCTGTCTATTCCCTGGTGACAGATGACAAATCCAAGGGCCAAGGAGCGCTGGCACAAAGGAGAGTCTTTTTGTCCAAGCACAAGGGAACATCAGTCTCGGGGGTCAGTGTCCACACTGCGGCCTGCGGCGAAGCGGCACTTGCACTGACAGCACATTCTGCGTGGTGATGGATTATTTAACGTGCAGGACTGTTTTGATTAACGAAACACCAAGTGTAGCTCTACAGTCAAGCTTTTTTTTATTTTATTATATTTAGGAGTGCATGCTCATTTGTTTACTCACTTCTGCTTTAGCGATATATTGATAGCAAGTCAGAATGAAGCAGTGCATGAGTGAGTGTGTGTCGTGTGCATGCAGATGGATTTAAACATCTTTTTGCAACCTAATGTCTGTCTAATGTATGTTTGATTACCACAGACAAGGTTTTTCAGATTGTTTTGCAAATTGTTTTGCATATCTTGATAAAATATTCATTCTAACCCCGCCCCCTTTATCCACTTCAACCACTTTGAACCAACTTTCCTATTAATTGATCAATCTAAAAATGATGTAACTTCCTGTGTTTTATTTTAAGCGCCCTGTGAATCTATTTGTTGAACATGAGTTCATTCACTTATGAAAACATAATTAATTTAGGTTTGGTGTGTGTGCAGGTGTATTAAAGGAAGAAAAATGAAGAATCTGGATATGATCTGACATTTAAAGTCCTGTTCACAGCCTGACATTCAAAAAAGAAATGGGAAAAAAAAAAGATGGGATTGTTCTGGCCCCAAGAGCAGGAAGTCACCCCGTTCCTCACCCCCTTCCTCACCTCCCATTTTCTCTAACATTTGCCCCATCCATCACCGGGCCGCCTGAAGGCCCTGGCCTGTCCCGCCCGTCCGCCTTTCCCATGTGAATCAGCCCCGCGGCCGGCCTGGAAGTGTAGCCCTGGCACTGCTCTAATTTCAGCCCGAGCAGAGAAGCGCTTGCTCTCCTGTTCCAGCGATGAGGAGAGGAAACGGTTCCTGCCTGCGGCTGCATGAACGTCACCGGCTGCTGTTTTTCCTGCTGCACTCTCACACTTCAGAACTCACTATATCACTCTGTCAGACACTTCCACTCTCCATGAGTGAGTGGTGCATGAGCGTTGGAGATTTGCATAATGACCCTTAACATAATTCTCCTCAAATATAGTGAATCTGATTTTTAGGCATTTGACATCAGTGACAGAGGGGAAAAAAATAAAAACAATAAACATAATAAAACATTAGCAGCCTTTTTTGATAAAAATAAATGTAAAAAATAACTCTACGTGTCATGGTGTTATGGGAAAGTCATCAGTGACGTAATGGTGCAATAGAGTTATTTGAGGAGTAACACTTACTGTAACACTTGCACAGCATTATGCCAATCATTATTATTATTATTATTATTATTATTATTATTACAGAATTTGTATCAAATTATTATCATGTACTTATTTCTATGTTTCAATATAGAATAACGCAACATTTTTATTTATTTATTTTTTTTATTTTTTTCACTCACAAATTTTGCAGATGTTAAACATTTGTTCCTTTACCAATCATGCACACACACATGCACACACACACACACACACACACACACACAAATCCCACGGTCCTTAATATATTTAAAAAACCTACAGGGTCAAGGGTTCGATTCCCATCTCGGGTCTGTGTGCACGGAGTTTGCATGTTCTCCTCGTGCTTGGTGGGTTTCTTCCAGCACTCCAGTTTCCTCCCACAGTTCAATGACATGCCGATTAGGTTACCTAGTGTTTCCAAATTGCCTGTAATGTGTGTTTGTGTGTGTGTGTGTGTGAGTGTGCGAGGGTTTGGTGTGTGCCCTGCCATGGATGGTGTACCCTGGCTCGTGCCCTAAGTCTCCTGGGACAGACTCCAGGCTCCCCACGACCCTATATACAGGATAAGCGATATAGACCATGAATTGATGAAATAAATAAAAACATGTTCAGCTGAAAATATTCACAAAATGTATTTACCTTCAGTACATGATGTGAAATTCCAGTTTAACCGTGTGACATTAAAGTAAAACTAAAATTCTCCTGGTTTGCAAATAAATCTTCGCAACAAGCTAGGATAACAAGTTATCCAATACCCGCTAGAGCCGGTAACTATTTTGAAGAAATATACATACGTCTCTGATTGGCCAGTACTTCAACTGAAGTATTAAACGCATACGGACTAACAAATACATTGTTATAACCATATTTCTTCCACGGACCCCGTTAATAATTACGATAAATCGCACCCTCGAGCGCTTGAATGTGTGTCAGGCTGTTCTAAGTCCTGAGAAGTTTCCAAGTCAACAGTGTGTGTGTTCCAGCAGTGCTGCTGAAAGCTGTGATGCATCTTTCAGGACCGAGAGAAAGGCGCCAGGTTTTATTTCTGGTGTGCGGTGAGGACGGCTGTTTGGATGGGCAGCGAGGGACGGAGTCCAGAGGAGAAAGGCGTACGAGAGAGTTACAGTAAAGAGACAAAGGGTCACCGACCGCTGAGAAGTCAGCGCACTCAGCAGTTTATAAAGTGCCACCTCAGAACTTAAGAATCTCAGGCAAAGGTTAGAAGGTCTGTTTGAAAAACCAGATGGTTCTCCAAGGGTTCTTTAAACAGTTAATTAGCTTTATTAGTAATATAATATAGCCGTGATATAAACATGTCATGGCGGTTATATAACTTGCTACTGTCATATTAATAGTTCTTAAAACTTCTTACTGAAATGTTTGTAATATTTTGAGTGCTAAACCATATCAACGATGGTCAACATAACATGAGGAATCCAGTGAAGAAATAGAGGTGACATTGGCGCAAATATTAAACCCAAAGTCCCAGAATGCAATCCAGTTGTTGAGGCAAGAGTACTAAATGACCAAAGTGATGCTGCATCGCTAAAGAGGAACAAATCGCACCTCAGAGGTACTCACACAGCATTATGCGTAATGAATGAAGCAAATTCTTAAGTGACAACAGACCAACAGACTTTCACATCTTTTTGTGAAATGAAACACAGTGCAGCGTCTAAATTATTATTTCTTTTATAATTTTTTATACATAAATCCATCCCTCCGCTGTCTATACCAAATTACCCGGCTCGCAGGGTACCTGGAGCGCTATCCCTATCCCTATGTCTGGGAACTCCAGGCACAAGGCCGGGTATACCCCATGATAGGCCACAACCACATACACAGCCCGTTTTGGACTCCGGAGGAAGTCTGGAGGAAACCGGAGTACCCAGAGGAAAGCCACCAAACACAGGTAGAACATACAAACTCTACACATACACAGAGTAGAAGCGAGATTCGAACCCGTGACCCTGATTTGCATAGTTTGTAATAAATCTAACACTCAAGACACAAAATAATTATCTTAAGAACGTCAGAAAGCAGAATTTCCAATGCCCATATTATATATGGCCCATTATATAATAACTCTTTCACAACAGCAGAACTGAGCTCTTGAATCTCATTGATTTACTTTCTATACAACAGCCGCTCATACAGTAACTCAAATCGAAAGTTTATACTTGTACCTGCTTTATCTAATACTCTATGCTATTTCAAGTTTCCATGATAAGATCTCATTCAGAGCTCATAATGTTACAACACAAGTCCAAATTTGTGTAAGGTCCCATTGTGCTACTGAGGCCCCTCAGGGCATGATTCAACAGAGCCTCTAGAGGGGTGCTGTGGTGTTTGGCACCAGGTGGTGTTTTTTCATCATTTTTCCATTCCATGGACACTCAATTCGATGGGATCTGTGGAGTCTGGGGGCCAGGTCAGTGTCCTTGGGCTCCATACCCAGTGGTCTGTGATGCATTGGCTTTTCTGTAGGACCGGACCAGACATGTTGGCGTTTGGTCCTCCTTAGGCATGGGTGTCCCTTGGGTGTTCATGATACTGTCACAAGTTTACTGGTATGAAATTGATAATCAGTGTTGATGTGTTAATGGAATGTGGTATTAATGTCATGGCTGATTGGTGTAAATGGCTGAAAAGTTGGATGTTTTTGTAATGAGCTGTAGTTTGTGATCAGAATGTGCTGTTCTAGAAAAATTAACTTTTTCCTGTTACTACTGTAACTAACAGTAGCGTCACTTTATTACACAACCCTGTTGTTCATTACTTTCCTATTACTGAATGGCACTGCGTGTTTGACTCCTTATGTAAATGCTATTAGCTCATGAGAGTTTGCTCACATGGAATTGTTGTTTATGAAATTAACATATTCTGAAAATCATACCATCATGCTGCATGCATAATCTGTGGACCCGCTCATGGCACGGTTATATCAGGTTTATGACACAGAGTTCAAGTGTTATGCAAACACTGTTTTTATTTGAGCTAAAGCACACATTAAACCGGGCAGCTTTTCCTCCCCATAGTTGAATTTTCTTATTGTTATTTCCTTCGTGATTTATATCTTGCCTGTTTTAGCCCTAATGCAGAGTGACGGGAGCGTGAGGACAAAGAACGCTGTGGTTCTCTCTCTCTCACTCTCTCTCTCTCTCACTCTCTCTCTCTCTCTTTATCTCTCTCTCTTCTCCCATCCTGTGGGTTTCAGCATGTTTTTTTCTCTATTCTGGTTTTGTCTTTCTCTCAGACACACATCTATCCGTCAGAGAGCGGGCTCGCCTCCAGACGAGGTCATAGGGTCGTCTCCGGAGGGCTTGCCCTGAACGAAGGTCACACTCCTTACATGCTATTGGCGGTCAGGTCAGTGAGACAGGATGCTGATAATATCCTGCAAAGCCCCCTGCAAATCGACGGCAGTCTGAAGCAGACTTACTTCTTGTTTGGATTACTCATTATTTAGTTGAACTCTCTCTTTCTCTCTCTGTCTCTCTGCAGATGAGAAAAAGCTACTGCAGTAATAATCCACTTAAAAAGTAAGAGTATTAACTACAAGCATTTCTCAAATGGAGGGTAAAAATACATTCAGCTGCTCAGTTACCTCATACCTTACTAACTAACCAAGTGAGCCGAAATGAATAAAGAATATACCTAGACACTATTGGTGTTAATAGCCTCCTAGGTTTAACAGATTTCAAGCTACATAGTTATGCTAGCACGCTAACAAGGATGCCCCTGACACATTATCCTGACCGTTATCTATAGCTAGCACTTTATTTAAACATGTCAAGTTTGTTACAGAGCATTCATACTGTGTGAATATTAAAATGTTTGATTAGCTAGGCTAGCTCTCTCTCTTAGCTACCTAAACATGTGACCTATGCTAAAGTGAACACCACTTCCATTATCAATTCTGTATAAAGAAACCCATTCCAAAAGTTAGCCATCTAGCCAAATGCTGTTGACATTGGTTTATTAAATAAACATTGCTAGGTTTATTTAACATGTTTATATTTACATAGTTATGCTAGCTGCTAATGAAAATGTCCCTGCCACATTACTGCTGACTGTTACCTATAGCTAGCACTTTACACTGTAAAAAGTCCTAATTTTGCAGAAAAAAACGTAAAAATTTTATAGTACTTTTCCCTTTTGTAAAAAAACTACATACAAATCTCTGTAAAATTACAGACATTATCTGCTAATTATTAAGTCGACTGTCTTTTAAGTATTATTTCAATGCTGAAAAATTATTTTTTTTAACAGTAAAAATACCATATTAAAGCATGTGTGTAAAGCAAAAGCAAGTCTCATTAGAGAGGTTAAAGATCCATTTTCTCTCTCTGTATCACACAGACACACACACACACACACACACTCTTTCTCTCTACTCTATACAGAAACACTGCTGTCGCGATTTTTTTCAAAGGTAAAGTGCAGGTTAATTTGTTTTATTTTTACTTTACAGCAGTGATTCTGTTAGTGTGTCGCTTAAACGAGTGTCATTAGAGAGATTTCCTGTTTATTTTTCCGATAAAAAAGTGTTTCTGTTGTGTGTGTGAAAGGAGTGGAGGAAGGGTAACTGTGTAAGACGAGAAGGGGGAGAGGGGGAGGGCCTTCCTACTTTAGCTTTACACACACACACACACACACACACACACAGTGCATGCGCGCACAAAGGTAAAATGCAGTTTAATTTGTTTTATTTTTACTTTATGTTTTGTGTTAATTATTTTTATGTATTTATTATTTTGGGCTGTGGAATGAATAATTTGAGTTTCCATCATTTCTTATGGGAAAATTCGCTTTTGGTTTACGAGTGTTTTGAAATATGAGCCTGCTTCCGGAATAAATTATGCTCGTAATCCAAGGTTCCACTGTATTTTTGTCACAAAAACGTTAGCAAAAACTCGTTTTTGAGCTTTCCGCGTTAACTGTCACAGCCAATCAGAAGCTGGAGACGGGAACATTCTAATCTTGTTTCTGATTGGTTGATCAGCAGCTGGAGGTGGAGATATTCTAATTACCACTTTATTATTGGCGCATTTAAATAAGCACGTGAGTGAGGGCAGGACCTGACACGAAATACATTTATTGCTTAGGTATCAGACACAGATGTGACGTGTGTCACGAATGGGGTGTAATGGCGGATGTTGATCGCCGTGGGCGGAGAGAGCAGGCATAAAGGCAGAGGGGTTGTTTAACCAAAAGAGTCTTTTAATAATGGTTGTCACAGAAATAATGAAGACACAAAATAAACAAAGGAACAAACAAACTCAAACAATACTTAATGACATGGGGTTAAACATGGACTCTCCGGCATGACACAGACGAAGGGACACCAACAGGCTCTAATACCTGTTACACTACGTTTAAGCTCTGTAGCAAAACACAGGCTAAAGGACTTCTAACACACGCCCTGTGGCGAAACACAGGCAGAAGGACGACTAACACACGTCCTGTGACGAGACACAGGCAGAAGGACGAAACACGTGACAGGACACACAAACTACGCGTGGAGCTGAAACAGGACACAACATGACGAGACTAGACACCCGACGATACGGGAGAGACGGGAGACAAGTAGAGACGGGAGGCACATAGAGACGGGAGGCACGTAGAGACGGAGGCGAGAGAGAGACAAGAGACGAGAGAGAGACAAGAGAGAGACAAGAGACGAGAAAGAGACGAGAGAGAGTGTGCACTCGCATCACCTGACCGAGGTGCCTTCTGGGAAACTGAGTCAGCCAACAAAAACTACAAAGGAAAAACAGCGACCTCTAGTGGTGGTCCCTTACAACGTGATATGAACCAGCCAATTGGAAACAGGCGTCCTACCAGGTGTTTAGCACGCAGAGGTGTTTGCAGCCGGTAAACGGTTTCTGTGTAAATTCAGAGGAGTGAAGACACGTTGGTGAACTACGGGTGGGGAGGAAAGAGGTCTCTGAAGGACAGAGGAGAAGACTGCTGATTCTGAAATGTCATCGTGTTTCAGTGGGAGAAAAAATACCTGCAAGCTCAAGAGACAATGACGGTAAGAGATTTTTTATTGTCATTTTAATTCTTATTGTTGTTGCTGTAAACGAAGCTCATTTATTACTCATTTATTAATACTGCCACGTTCTCAGGCATGTCAGTAGCATTAACATGTTAACATGTTTATACAGTATCTACATAGTTATGCTAGTTTGCTAACTAGGATGCTCATGACATATTATCCTGGGCCCGGTTTCCCGATAACGCACACTCTTAGCGCACTAAGAAGACTCTTAAGATATATCTTACGTAAGTTGATTACTTTTCTAAGTGTGTTTCCCGAACTGTCCCTTAGGAGTCTTCTTAAGTCGCTGCCTCTTATGTCCGACGTTACAAGGCACTGTTTACAGTGAAGGTACTGAATTAGCTGACATAGATTGCTCAGGAATCGATTTTTCACTCCTTTTGCATGACAGCGTTAAGAAGGACAGTACTTTCTATGCAAATTAAACATTCAAAAAATTTCTTCCAATAACGTTTATTTCGACATGACTTAACTTATCAATAGCATGCTATAATAGACAAATATATAAATTAAATCACCAAACTGTCGCTAATATATTCATGTAACCTGTAGTGGCGGTGAAACGAACCGGGTATACAATCATAGTTGATTGACAAAAAGTTGACAACACTCTTCGCCAGCTTCAGAAACAATGTGCAGCATGTCACTTGTTGGGGTTGTATAGCGCACTATGGAATGAATACGATGAGATGACAGAGTAGAGGTTTAATACCCCTATCTCACCTACGCGGTTTCGCGCGGTTTATCATGATTCAGCGCAAGTTTTGGTGCCGTGATTACGTTTCCATCTTACCATGCAAAACATTAAACATGTTTAACGTGCGGAAGCTCGCGGCCCTTGCAGATCTTCGCAGAACGTTGGGCGGGCACTCGAGGCGGCTCACGGTGCTAACGTTCCGTGAAGTTCTGCAAGGTCCGCAAGCTTCCGTGAGGACCGCCCAAAAAATTTAACATGTTTAATTTGGGGAAAAAATTTAAAAATGTTTTTTAATGTTTAATTTTTTATGCGGAAAGATGGAAACGTAATCACAGCACAAAAACTCGCGGTGAATTATGATGAACCCTACTTACGGCCACCACACGAAACCATGTAGGTGGGATAGGGCTATAACACCGTATCTCACAGCGAGGCAAACCGCATAGGTGAGATAGGTGTATTAAGCATTACAATCACTTTAATGAATGAAATTAATGAATGCCGGGTTTGAAACTCCCAAGTTTATTTTCTCATTTAACTAAATCAAATTCATTATAAAATAAAACGTGTCAAAAGAAAAGTCCATCCAGTCATGAATGATGGCTAATGATCAATGAAACATATTTTAAACAAAAAGCAGCAAGCAACTGGACATCGGGACGTAGAGCGGAAGTACGACTTGTTGGCCTCGCAAGCGCAGGTCTGAGCCGGTCAAGAAGCTCCATAATCTGTTGCCTTGGAAGGCGAATTTTTTTTTTTTAAATAGCCACCTTAAGCAAAATATGAAAAGGGCTGAAGTTTTGCCTAAAAGGAAAATTTACATGAACCACATGGCTCCGCGGACGGCGCCGTCTTCAGTTTAGCACAACAACATGCTGTATCGCTGCCAAATTGTTTGCCACCTGTTCAATATTAAAAGTGATTGCAAATTTTAATGAATTAGTCACATTATGAAATAGGCTAATTAAAAGTCACTCTATTAGTTCTAATATCATATTAAATAAAATTCTTAAACAGGCCTACAGTATATTCCATCATTAATACGACTTTGATAATGTGCCATAATGTGTTGGCACACCGCTGATTTATAAAGACTGCTGCTCAGTGGCGGCGATTGGCGTCTTAAGCTGAAACTACGCTAAGAGTGAGTTAAGGTTGGTCCAGACCAACCTCACGAACGTGTGATTTACCTAAGATATACTTAGAGTACGAACGTTTCGGGAATTGCGCCATAACGTTAAGAGAGAGGTTAAGGTACAACTTAAGAACTACTTAGCGATAA